>JABUQX010131386.1:17500-25000 GCA_015478945.1 Trachelipus rathkii | reverse complement strand
TTTAAGTGAAGTAAGCTACTGAGCTGACTTGCCATTGTTCAACGCCTTTGTCATGCTCTCACATGAAGATTTCTTTCCGATATTTGATATCGTAATGTCAGTACTTCCTTAGTATAGTTATGTATGCTTCGTTTCGGTATTTTCTAAAAATTTTAAAATACTTTTAACTTTGCATATCATTGATCATCTAAAGTCAAAATTCTCACCTTCCAACCATCGGTATGCTTCTTCTTAATAAACTTGAACAGAACTTTCTTTATCCAAAATGACTTTGCTAGGTCATCTGTTTAATTGCATTGCTTTTTTTCAACAACTTGCAAGCAAATAACACTCTTTGTCTTGGATATCAATTTTAAATATCTCCGAAACCCCAAAACAAAGAAGCCAAGAATACTACAGGTTCAGACCTTTTACTTTTTCACACCTTTCCAACTTTATATGAATCATCTTGCTTTGTAAGGGAGTTTTGCTCTCCTATTTGAGGGTAAAAGCCTCTCTCAGTCTACAGCTTTTATAGCACGTACATAATAGGTAAATAACAATAAGTTAGCAAATATAATAAGCAAAATTTTTACTTACACTCACACACTAATCTACACACACACACACATCATTATTACAATACACACATTATAAAGAGGTATATATACAGGCATATATATATATATATATGATATACACAAGTATAATAGATATATATATGAGGGGCAAGAGGGAGGTATATGGTATGGAAGTGCTATATGGTTATAAGGAGCATGGAGTTATGGCATACATATATGCTCTGATGTTCAAACCACTATATAAGGTATTGAGTGTGTGGGTTTGAAGCCTGGGGTTCTATACACATCCGAAGTGCTTTAAAATGACATTCATACCCTCCTGCCAAATGGCAGTGCCCTGCGTTTATCAACTGCTATGCCCCGGCCGTTGAAGTACTCCTAAATCGAGTTGATTAAATACTGTGTTAACCAATGAGCGGATTTAGGCTGTGACTGAGATGCAAGGCCTCCCAAGTTCCTATGACCGCGGCAAAACGAATTGTGGTTTATGAGGAGTTTATCACTGGTACTGAGTCTGCTCCTCTAGTAATATTCAAATAATACAAAATAAACATTTGGAAGCCACCGTATAATTGTTACAACTGACCTGTAATTTGATAATACTTCTAAAAGAGGATTCTGTTTACGTGCCTCGGCGGAAGAGAGGGCTGGGCATCCAAAGTGAGTGCCTGGTTCAATATCCCTTGACTTGATTATTATTCTATTTTTAGACATTACCATTATTATTTACCTTTATTGTCCCATTGGTATATATAACAATTCAGTGCATTTCCATTTTTCATGCAAAAAATAAACAATAGCAATCTCACTTTCAAATACTCCCAAATTAATTAAGATTGGTACTGAGGACTTTGCCCATATATATATATATATATATATATATATATATAGTAAAGATATGATAAATATATATATATATATATATATATATATATATATATATAGAGACATATATATATATATATATATATATATTATATATAGTAAAGTCATATATACTATATATATATATATATTACATGTACATATATATATATATATATTATTAAGAGTTATATATATATATATTATTATATTATATATTATTATTATTATTATGATATAATATATAATAGATATATATATATGGCTACATATATATGCTACATATGATATTATTATTTATATTATAAAAGATATATATATATATACATATATATATATATATGATATATATATATATGAAAGATATATATATATATATATATATAAATAAGTATATATATATATATATATATATATATATATATATATATATATATTGCCTATAAAGTTGTTCAGGTCTCAGGTATATAATAGAAAGGGTTTATTTACTATGATATAATAGGATGTTTATAAACAAAGAAGGAATTAATCACCACTCAATAACAATGTAATTATCTGATTACAACACTGCCAGTTAAAGGGTCACAGATGGTGAAATTGCACTGATTAAACTGTTGATTATAACGTTTACAACACTATACATGTAGATATAGCAGGACACTTGAACCTTATAAGACAACTGCATATAACTTATATACTTTTTAAATTATTAGTAAACAATCAAATATTTGAACGATTTTTTCCGAGTGGAAGAATTAATATGCATACTCTAAAACTTACTGTTACTATTTCTAGATTAATGTAAACAAATTATGCTCTTACTCTTAGTGTGCGGTTTGAAAGTATTATTTAAAGTGGTTTTTATTATTTTTAATGCCAGTTAATGAAAAATATACTATGAATAATCAGGCATCATGCGTTTCAAGCATGTTGAATTAATGAATTTTGTATGCATACTTCCTAATCGTTATATACATATATATATATAGTATATATATAAGTATTATTATTATATATTGTTATTATAATATATATATTAATATATATTATGCTGATATTAAGTTATTATTATTATAATACATATATTATAAGTTTAGGTTGGTTATATATATATATATATATATATAAGGTTGCTGGTTATATATATATATAATGATAAATATTATACATATATATATGTTATATATATATATTACATACATATACATATTATGAATATGATATATAATACATAAGTACTATAATATTATAAGTACTATAATATTATAAGTACTATAATATTATACAGCAAAGAGCAGAAGATATATATATATATATATATATATATATATATATATATATATATATATATATATATATATATATATATATTCATTATTATTATTATTATTGTTATTATATTATTATCCACTGAATTTACTTTTCACATAAATTATGGAAAGGGAAACCCAAAAAACGTAGGCCTCACAAAGAGTTTTTAAATATCTATGGTAAGTCTCCAAATAATAGCAACTGCTGAAACAGTCCAGCCTTCGGTGGGTAAAGCAAATGGATGTTGGACCTGAAAGTCCTAACCTTATTGACTTTATTTCTGAAAGTCATTTTGAATGTCCAAAGAAAGAACAAACCCTTAAATTGTTTTGAACACTTACAAATTAATAATGACTTTTATTATTTTAACACTCCAAATGAAATTTTTTTAATGGTAAAAATATTACTAAAATTTCTGGGAATTTTTCTAATTTCTTAGCTATCTCATGAATCCCTTTTTACAAATTTCTTTTTAAATTATCATAAATCAAGAGATTTAAAACTGCTTCCAGACTTCTTTTTCTCTCTTCCTCTTCTTCTCTTCTCTCTTTCTTCTCTTTCTCTCTCTTTTCTTCTTCTTTCTTTCTTTCTTCTCTTCTTCTTCTTCTCTTCTTCTTTCTCTTCTTCTTCTTCTTCTTCTTCTTTTCTTTCTTTCTCTTCTCTTTCTTTCTTTCTTCTTTCTTTCTTCTTCTTCTTTCTTCTTCTTTCTTCTTTCTTCTTTCTCCTTCTCTTTCTTCTTCTTCTTCTTCTTCTTCTTTCTTCTTCTCTTCTTCTTTCTCTTTCTTTTCTTTCTCTCTTTCTCATCTTTCTTCTTTCTTTCTTTCTTTTTCTTTCTTCTTCTTCTTCTTCTTCTTTCTTCACTTCTTTTAACATGTGACTTCAACGAATAACATCCAAATTAATATTTATATGTATATATATATATATGATATATGTATATATATATATATATATATATATATATATATATATATTATTATTATTATTATTATATTATTGAAAGAAATATATTATATATATTATACATATATATATATATTATATATATATATATATTATTACATATATATTGGTTATTATTATTATATATATATATATATATATTAGAGATATATACATATATTATTATATTATTATATTATATAATACTACATATTATTATTATTATATTATATTGTTATTATACATTATTATTATTATTATGTTATTATATTAATATATATAATATATTATAGCGCATTGTTATTAATACATTTCATACATATATTGATGATATATACAGATATGGATATATATTGATACATATATATTATACATATAGATGTTTTTTTTATTACATATAACATACATTATTATTATTATTAGATATATTATATTACATACATAAAATTATATATGATATGAATTATATATATTGATATGGCTATGATAATATATATATTGATAGAGATATATATATTTATGATATGCATATGCATACATATATACATATATTATTATTATGATATACATATTATTATTATTATTACATATATATATATATTTACATATGACATATATATTATATATATATATTATTAGAAAGAGTTATATATATATATTACACGCTATTATATTGGTATATATGCATAATTATATATGGTATATATATTACATACATGATATATATATTATTATTAAGATATACATATATATATATATATATATATATACATATTATTATTATTACAAGTTAAATATATATTATATACATATATTAGCATATATATATATTATTATTATATTTATTGTATACATACGCATTATATATATACATACATGAGCATATTATATAATATTATCGATATATTATATGAAGCAGATATAGATATATATATTATATATTATATATATATATATATATTACACATACATAAGTTATTGATATATATATTATATATATTATATTATATATATATATATACATATATATACATTATGATACATATTACATATTAAAATAAAGAAAACGAAAAAAATATAGATATGATGATTTTATTAAATATTATATTATATTACATATATATATTTATATATATATTATATACATAATAAGTTATGTTATAATATTATTACATATATACATGTATAATATTATTATATATATATATTATTAGTTAAAGATATATTAATATTATTACATGGCATACAATACATAATATATATATATATATATATATATATATATTATAATATATAATGAGTTTATATATATATATATATATATATACATATATAGTATATGGAGTATATATATAAGGTAAGCAAGGCGCGTTAGATATGGCGGCATGGCGATTCAGTATTTAATTTAAAGATTCTGGCCAAGAAGAACTAAGTTCAACAATGCACTCGATCATATTACCAAAGGTCACATTGAGGTCACCAGAATTGAAAGAGAACACAAAAAGTTCCACGAAGGCTTAACCTTAATCTAGCATATTATAAATATTTCAGAGAATAAATTGATATATATATATATATATATATAAAGAGCGAGAGCAATATATAAGTGATATATATATATATGGCTACAGCATATATATGGCATATGGCAATATATATATATATATATATATATATATATATATATATGTATATATGGAGGGCATAAATATAGAGAAAGAGAGATAGTGGATTTGTATATATACATATTTGCTTTAATAAAAAAGTATATACAGAGTGTATATATATATATATATATATATATATATATAAGGTATATATATATATATATATATAGAGTATATATATATATATATACAGATATATAAGTATATGATTTATACATGGTAAGTACAAGGCGGCGTTATATATAATACATCTATTCATCTATCTATCTATCTATCTATCTATCTATCTATCTATCTACTCATCTATTGTTAACACCATCAAAACAAGTGATTCATCATATATTCCATCTAATCTCTACCCAGCCTACTATCTTTCTATCTCTCTCTCTCTCTCTCTCTCTCTCTCTCTCTCTCTCTCTCTCTCTCTCTCTCTCTCTCTCTCTCTTGAGCATATGAAGGCATGGTTAAGTGGATATGAAGGTATGATGGAGATAGAGAGGTATATATGGCATACTACAGAGTATAGATGATATATATAAGGAAGGCTGGTACATGGCATCCCTTTCTTCCTGATTCCTGCAAGCCCAAAGTAATTTATTTTTGTGGAAATGTGATTGGAGTTTTTAGTATGTCATAATGCTGAAATCTTTTGTTTAAACTTGATTTTGAATTTGAATCTTTTATTAAAAATGCTAAATTTAGCTTTTGAATTTCAGTTTGACTAAAGCAAAGCTGGTTTAGTGCTGGTTAGACAGGGCAGAACGAAAGTTAGATTAGTTTAGCTGCTTCCTGATTGGTTCACTACTTTAATAGATTAGATAGGTTATGGCAATAGGCCAAGCTCTTCAAATATGTTAGCAAGAACATATATATATATATATATGATATGATACATATATATATATATATAATATATGAGATGTAATAGTTATTATATATGATAGTTATACATATATGAGTTATGCTATGGCAAGTACATATATATCTCATGAGATATATATGAGATATATATATATACACATATATGATACATATATATGGTTATGTTACATATATGATATATACATATAATATATTATATATAATATATATATAAGAGTTAAGATATACATATATATATAAATTACTTAAGATAAATAATATATACATGTAATACATATATATATTATATATATATAAGATATATATATATACATATAGATAATAATACATATATAATGACATATACATATATACATATATTATATTACATAATACAAAACACATTTATTTACCACATCCTCCCTCTCTAACCACAGATTCAACCGGTGAGGTACGTAGCATACACAGGAACAAAGAAGTAGTAGAAGAACATGCTGCAAGTCCCATTTATCACCAAGTGAGAGCTCGTCGCAGTCATAAAAATCCAACCCTGATGTTTCAGAATGAGACTGGCACGGGACCTCACCGTGGTATCCCTGCTCCATGGGGCTCATCCCCCGACAAAGCCCAAGCAACCCATGCCACCTGATCAAAACCCCGCCGATTCACTACTGGCAGGCACTTTCTTCTCAGCCTCTGCCAACCCATCATATATTCCCCACCTTTCGAGCATTTCCTTACTGACTCAACCAAATTTTCTTTGGTTTCTCATCAGACCGATTCCCAGCATAATTGCACTCACTTTAAGTGCATCCAGCAAAACCAACCTTGACTATCAGTCCATCCTTTTCCATATGATCAACCATCCCCAACAAAAATTTTTATTATTCTTCATTTAATCGTTTCTTCACATTACACAACTTCCTAATAAGCCATTCTCATTTTATCGAATTTCTCACATCTAACACAACCCTAAGATTAAGCTCCAAGGATAATTTTCACTTTAGACCATACCCTCATTCCTGTGAATTTATGTCCACCAAATACAAGCATAACACAGAAATACACACTTCTTTCATGTAAAATCTAAAGTAACTCAAGATTTACAATTCCCCAAGATCCAAATTATGATTTGAACATGGTTTGTGCCACCCTTTCACCATTCTCACATTCTTTACATATACTAAGGTTACATATATATATGGTTGATGACATATGCATACATATATATATATATATAAAGAACCATAGATATAAAAATATATTTGAAAAAACACAATATATACATACAAAGA
>JABUQX010131386.1:5000-12500 GCA_015478945.1 Trachelipus rathkii | reverse complement strand
GATGGATGGCAACCCTCAATGAGGTTCAACCTGTTCGTGTTATGCCCTTTTGGAGAATATTTCTGCCTGGGGGAACAAAGACCATCCAATACCCCCTCCACCCGGAGGGTCACTGATAAGTGGAGCCACGCTGACGCCGGGCCCACAGGTCAAAAATTTCTTTGTTTTTCTGTCTTCATTAGCTCTTCCACTCAAAAATATCTCTAATCTATCTCTTCTGTCTGTTTCTTTTTTCTTGGTGAAGGGACTGCTTCTCCTTCGGTCGGGTGATGTCGAGAGAAACCCGGGTCCCCGTAGATTTTACTGCCCCATCTGTCAACAACGAGTTGGATTAAACAGCATTCAATGTGTAGTTTGCCGCGAGTGGATTCACCTGACCTGCTCCCCATTTCTAACTATCCCCAGAAATAACCCAGGCTTCACCTGTGCAACTTGTAACCCTCCCACTATCATTCAAAATCCTCCCCCTCCAATAACTAACCCCCTAAAACTTAACATATTACAATTAAATATTAACGGCCTAACCAATAAAGCTATAGAACTTAACCATTTCCTTAAAAAATATAACATCCACATAGCCATCATCCAAGAAGCCTCCCTCCCCCTAAACACCCCACTCCCCACGTTCTACGGTTATGACGCCATCTACTCCCCCTCCGACCCCCCACAACACTCCCTCTTAACACTGATCCATAACAACATCACTTACCACAATACAACTAACGACACCTCCATTTTGTTTCCAGAAGCTCTGATAAACAACTCCTCAGAACAACTTTAAACTATGCCTCACCAGCATGGTTCCCAGCACTCTCAAAATCGAACACAAATAAATTACAAATTTCTCAAAATACAGCCCTCAGAATTATCACAGGCTGCACAAAAACCACCCCAATCCAACATTTACACGATGAAACTTCCATCCTCCCCATCTCCACACACTTGGAGATGGTGGGGACTCAATTCTATCAGAAAACACGTAATCCATCCCACCCTTGTCACCAAATTCTCTCCCACCCACCCCGACAAAGACTAAAATCCCCCCCTTCCTCACCAGCTCAATTCTATTACAACACATACAACATAATTCCTCCTCCCCCTCCAAATAGGTCATGGATTACACATATCCATACACATTTAACCAGCACATACCTGCTAAACCGCCCAAATAACAATTTACTAAACACCCCCGCTCCAAAACTCTCCCCTAGAGAAGAAACGCTGTCCAGAAGAGGCCAAATCGACCTCGCTCGGAGCAGATCAGGTCACCACCCGGGGCTCATGCATTATAAATACAGATTCAAACTAGACAACATCACCTCCCCCTCTTTCGCTAGATGTCACAATGCCTGTAGTTACAGCAATAGTAGAGCACCTTCTTCTTGAGGTGCCCTGCCTCGACGCCCCCGCACCGTTTTTCCTTTCTCTATAAACCTCATTCCTGATCTGTGGGATCCGCTCCCAGAGGTGCAGCCGGCTTCCTGAGAGGCAGTGTGGCCTCCAATTAAGCAAAAAGCCAGGGGGCAGAAGTAAGTAAGTAAGTATATATATATATATATGGTATATATATATATATAGCAGCATATATATATACATATATTGTTATATATATATATATGTATATATTATTATATTATTATTATTATTATATTAGAGTATATATATATATATATATATTATATATAAACATATATATATACATATTACATATATATATATATATATATATATTATATATATATATATTATTATTATTAATATATATATATTATATATATATATATACATATTATTATTATTATTATAAAAGAAGAGTTGTTATTAGTTAAAGAGTTATATATATATATATATATATTATTATTATTATTATTATATATATATATATATTATATATATATATATATATGGTAAGTACATATCAATAAGTATGACAAGGAAACGTGTCCACTCTGTGAATCGAGCCAGCATTACTGCATTTGATAACTCCAAACCCTTACTCTATATTCGTCTATTATATCTAAATTTCAAAACAGAACAATTCTCCCTCTCGTCTTCTTTATCTGAAGTCTTCATTATTAAGAAACCAAATAAATTAGTAAATTAAAAAAAAAGACAAAAAAAGAAAAGAAAAAAACAAAAAATCGCATTCTGAGCAATTTGCATCTCCACAATAGTCAAAAGCTTTCCCCTAGTTCTCTGGAAATAGGTGGTGAGCTCGTTTAGCACTTTCTATTCATAGATATTTGAGAATCTAGTGAAGCTTATTACTATTTATTGCCATATAATTCTTCATTGTCTTTGAAATGAATCAAATATATAAGGAAATAACTGTCGTGTTTCAAACTGCCAGTATACATGATACTTTATCTGAAGAATATGCGCAATGGCCTTGGAAAACTGCTTAGTCATTCCTTATTTGCTTCTACCTTCTCATCCTGCTGGAGGAATGCGCTGAATCAACCTGTATCGGAAAGGGGAATTCCTCTCAACCATTTAACTATCTTCCTTTTGCTTTCTCAACCTTCGATTTCGGCAGAAGAGTTGGAGTCATGGTATTTTCCTTCTATGTGATTCGTGGTCTTCTGCTGTTCGTTTTGCCACTGAACAATCTAAAAGCTTTCGAGTTCGGCATAAACTTTGAATACCAAACTTCACTCTTTCAGCAACTATTCCTCTCTTTCTCACTCTGATTTTCTTTCAAGTAATTTTAGTCTGCAATCAAAATTCTTTTAAGTCACTCAAAACTCTATTCCTTTAAGTAGATACCCGACCAAGTATTCCACACTACCTCAAAATGCTCAACCACAGCTTTCTCTTTGTCATTAAGAATTTTTGTTATTTCGTTATCTCCTGATATTCTTGTTAATATCACGTTGTTTTTATCACTGAACATGTTTCTAAGAGTTTAATGTTTCTGAGATTCTTACAAAACTTCATTACAAAGCTCCTGTTGCTTTTTTTAGAATCAGAATTCTAGTACAGGGAATGTATCATTCACCTGGGGTATTATATTCACTTAAATAGTCTTTTCCTGAATTGGTGGAGGCTTGCGCTTTTCGTTTAGTCAATTTTGCAACTATCTGACTCTAATCTAATATCAGGGTTCCTTAATACCTTATTACAACGGACACTGCTCTATTATACTCCCTAGTTACATAACGAACCCTTTGAGAAGAGCTTTGACGACTCTTCTTTCCTTACTCTCAATATTACTCTGTTCGGCTCTTTACCCCAAGGTTTGACCTCTATGCTCATTCTTCGTTTGCTGGTCTGAGGCATCCTTCCTTCTTCTTTTTCTTTTGTTTCCTTTGAATTACATTCTTTCAAACTTCATGGATCAGAAAAAGTCGGTAACTAGGAATAAATTTGTTTTTCAATATATATATATATATATATATATATATATATATATATATATATATATAGAGTATGAGTATAGATATGAGTTATATACATATATATATATATATATATACATATATATAAGTTATTATATATATATATATATATATATACGGCATATATTAGCGCATATATATTAAGTTACATATATATATTGTTGTTATATACGCGATATATATTTAAGGTTGTTGTTGGTTATGTTATTATGAAAGAAAGATATTATATTATTAAGTTATATATATATACATATGTTACATATATATATATATATAGTTATATAGATAATATATTATGCATATATATATATATATTATATACGTATATATATATATATATATATATATATAAGATACAATAGATAAAAAGAGGGCATACAGATATATAGATGTGTATATATATACAAAGATATATAGCATATATATATATATATATATATATATATATATATATATATATATATATATATATATATCCCAGACAGCATTTTTAATTTGTTTCAAATGTGAAACAAGTTTGCAACGTCAAACTTGCAAGCTTGCTATAAGCTTGCCAAGGATTTCCGCAAGTGTGATTTATATTATGTATCAAACATGCTAGTTTACACCTGTCAGACTTGCAGCAAGTTTTTTTTGCAAACTTACAACAAGGTTGCCTTCACTGAATTTACTAATAATAACATAATAATACATTATTTAATAATGATGGGCTATAATAATAATAATAATAACGTTTGATTTATGCACAGATGATGATAGTTTTGAGTTATTATTGATATTATTATAATTATTATTATTATTATTATTATTTATTAATATATATATATTAGATATAGGTATATATATATATATTATATATATATATATATATATATATATATATATTATATATATATATATACATATATATATATATATATATATATATATATATATATGGTATATATATATATATATAAAAAGAGAGATAGAGAGAGAGAGTATATAGAGAGAGAGAGAGAGTATATAGAGAGAGAGAGTATATAGAGAGAGAGAGAGAGATGTTACGCTAACTATTAATGTTTAGAAAAAAGTTTAAATTTAATAAATAGTATAATTCTTTAAATCCCAGCTTACACAAGAAGGGTAAACACATTCTAAATTCCAACCCAGTCTTCACTGTGGCATAATGTGGCCTCTGGACCTGAGAGTAGAGAGAAGGTGGTAAGGTATAGAGAGAAGAGAGAGAGAGAGAGAGAGAGTAGAAGATAAAATGGACGAGTGGCAACATGGTTCTGCTGTTTGTGCTGTGACAAAGTGTTTTTAGAGATAGATGGTAGTAGGCAGTTCTGCTATATGTGTTGGATATGGAGAGAGAGAGAGAGAGAGAGAGAGAGAGAGAGAGAGAGAGAGAGAGAGAGAGAGAGAGAGAGAGAGAGAGAGAGAGAGAGAGAGAGAGACTTTAGCTAATATAATAATGAAAGACTTATATAATTATCCTAAAATTACTGAGAAGGCGCAAAGCAAAACAAACATTAAACTTTATAAATGAAAATTAAATTATTTTATTAAATTACAGTTGAGAAATTTAACGGAGATATAAAAGTAATAGAAAATTGCTTTAAAAACATCAAAGGATTTACCTATACTTAAAATGCTGTCAGTTATGTCTGTAATTCCTGTTAAAGCTGTTTATTTTATACTTAAAATGCTGTATGTTATGTCTGTAATTCCTGTTAAAGCTGTTAAGCTTGTTTTGATTTAATTTCTGCATTGCATATGTTTATTTTACATAACTTGAAAATGTTTTATGTTAGATCTTGAATTCCTATTAAAGCTGTTAAGTCTGTTTTGTCTCGAGTAATAAAGCTGTTAAGTCTGTTTTGTCTGTCTCGGATCGAATTCCTCTTTTATTTGTTAAATTTCTTATATTTCTGAATTGCAGAATTTTATTTTAATTTACCCAAGTTTAAAATGTTATCTGTTATATCTAGAAATCCTGTTAAAGCTGTTATCTGTTTTCTTTCGAGTGCCTGTTATGTCAGTTATTACGCTTTACCTGTTAAGTCTGTTATTACTTCATTTCTTTGTTACTTAGGTTTATTTTTGCTTAAACTTAAAATTCTGTTTATATGCTGATATGTCTGTTAAATCGTTTGCATCTGTTTTGTCGAGATGCTTAATATGTCTTAAATGAAATTCCTGTTAAATCTGTTGAAATCTGTTACGACTCAATTTCTATATTGCATGGGAAAACAAATCCTTCCAATAGTTGTTAGATCTATCACGATATCTGTTATGTCTGTATGTCGGTTAATAATGAGAATTTGGTCGTAAGAACCTGAGTAGGATTCATGCAATATTTTGGAGAGAATCAAAAGGTAAGATTTATAAGTGATAGGCTAAATTAGGTAATACGAAAAACTAGAAATTTTAAAAGGAACAAATTATCATCGGATTATCGCATTATCATTTGATAAATCATCCTCACATGCACGCACGCGCGCACACACAGCACACATACAAAGACTCACACACACAATATATATAGGTTATATACAGTGGTATAAGTGAGAGTGTAGTTATATATACATATAGAGTATATATATATATATAGATATATATGTATATATATATAAGGGTATATATATATATATATATATATATTATAGTAAGTTATATGACAATGAACTCTGAAGTCTGAGCATGCATATATATATATATATATATATCCACAGATATATGTATATACAGGGGTTGAGATATAACTATAAAAATATATATAAGTTATTAGTAAAGATATATATATATATATTATTATATATATATATATAAGAAAGTATATATATATATATATATATATATATTATATATAGTATATATATAGTTGTTATATATATATATATATATATATATATATAGTAGAAGATAAAGATATATATATATATATATATATATATAGAAAGTATATATATATATATATATATATATATATATATATATATATATATGCCCAAGAAAGTTCATTATTTAAGATGGGACAGGGGTTGAGCATTAACTATAAAAAATACTCTAATCTGCAGTTTTATCTGTGACACAAAACCTTTGGCCCAATGGTCACTTAATCTGAGAGAGAGAGAGAGAGAGAGAGAGAGAGAGAGAGAGAGAGAGAGAGAGAGAGAGAGAGAGAGAGAGAGAGAGAGAGAGAGAGAGTATAGATAGAGAGAGAGAGAGAGAGAGAGAGAGAGAGAGAGAGAGAGAGAGAGAGAGAGAGAGTTTATCATGAATTAGGCCCTGGATTTCGTGATGCTATTTCTCCTGATGCCTTGTTTGATAGAGACTAGTGTGTATGTCTTGCTTCACGGTTTATATGACGTGAAACATACATAAGTAAGCTATACATACATATCTTCTTGCACACACTTACACATACACACAGTACAATTTTATAATGCTATAAGTGCGTTGAAGACGTCAGATTATTCTCACATTTATGAGAAACTATATAAATGTAACTTCGAATGATTGCAGTCTTATAGATAGATATCTAACCACCTATCCAGCAAATATAGATGGTTATCTAGCCACTTATCCAACAAAAATCAAACATTTGACATTATACTCATGTAAGCACGCAAGAAACTATCCTTAAAAAAATACGTGCGATAGGTTGGTTAGCTTTTGGGTTTATGAGATGTCGTAATGCCGATAATGAGACTTGAGGAGGGAGGATGTATATTGAGGGTAAATGAAAAGTAAATGAAAATAAGAAAAATAACATAAATAATCAAACTAGGGTATATAAGCTTTTAGGTCAGAAATCATTACAAATCACATTAAATGTAAATTATAATATACAAATGATATAAAAAAATATATATAAAAACTAGGACATACTACGAATTCTTTTTTGATCAAGAATACAAACTCTCCAATAGTCTGAAAATTTCATCATATTATGACTGACTTAGGTCCTATCATTTTAAAAGGAATTTTTAATATTATAATTTACTTTTTCTTTTAAAGAAAGTTTTTCTTTTTCTTTTTCTTTTAAAATGAATTTCTAATATTGTAATTATGTTTTTCTTTTAAAGAAAATATAAATAAAAATAATAATAATAAT
>JABUQX010131386.1:0-2500 GCA_015478945.1 Trachelipus rathkii | reverse complement strand
TTCCGACAAATACCTGAGAGATAGAGGACTGGCAAGTGAGATGCCAGGCCCAGCAAACGATAAAGACAAGGTTGCGGCTTGGTGAGTGAAGACAGTCCTCGGTGCGAGGTTATGCTTGATGGTGAGCAACTGAACAAGTGTCTGAGTTTAAATATTACGAAAAGGGAACGGATGATGGAGAGTGTAATAAGAAAGTTACCGTGAATGGTAGGAAGGTGTGCTCGTGCCATTAAACCTTGGTATGAAGACTAGCTGTTGAGTGCGCTATAGGGTCTTGCATGAAGTATGTTGTTACCTGTGTTACTGCAGTAGTGAAAACCTATGGTTCAACAAGAGGTACATAGATCTAAAGCAATATGTTCGATTTAATAATCTTAGGGTGTGTTAGGTGTGGGACGAAACTGATAATGCAGGACTGAACGTATTAGGTTGCTGTGGTTGAAAGAGCACTAGAGAACAACTGGAGAGCTAATGAGATGGCCTGGCTCATGGAAAAGTGCATTTGAGATAGCTCTGCTGCTTAAACGGTGTATAGCGGTGAGGTGTTGGAATCGACTGGCCGAGACTGCGGTGATTGAGTCAGTAAAGGAATGCTGAGAGAGAATGTCAGCTGGGTGGCAGAGGCGAGGCAAAGCAAAGGCTAATAGGAATGAATTTCTGCTTTATGCATGGTTGCTGATGCTTTATAAGTTCAGACATGAACCCCATTACTTATTGAGATGCTATGAGTGAGGCAATGTCGCAAACCCCGAAGCCCTAGGGGTGATTTTTCTTGGATCAGGTGGTTCACTTAAAAGGTATAAATGGGCGGTAAGGTTGGTTGATCATGTCATGGCTCTTCATCCACTAAGTTCCTATGTTACACACCAAATTAATCTTGAAATAAAGAGATATTAATAATAATAATAATAATAATAAATAATAATATGACATTTAATAATAATAATAATAATAATAATAATAATAATAATAACAATAATATTAATAATAATAATAATAATAAATAATGAATAATAATAATAATAATAGGTAGAATGAAGAAATTCCTCTAGAAGAGCCACAACCCATATCTCAAAAACTACATTGAGTTATGGAAAAAGGAATACATTAAAAGAAACCCGGAAAACATTCTAGTAGAAAATGTAAAAACTCAAAAACAACAACAATATCATGAGTTGAAAAGAACATTTAGAATCCTGTAAAATTTACTGAAATGTAAAAATTAATGTTGGTAATCATAGTGGAATATGAGGAGAAAGCCTTAAAGTTATTCCTACATGCACCCGTTAAAAATGCTAGACTTGTCATAAAGCCACCCTTTTAACCTGCACATCTAGCGTATGCATCGCACCTGATTTATGGTCGGAGTCTCTGGTTTCACGGGGAACTACGGGTATCATCTTCCTCCCGAGGTCTCCGGAAACCGCCCTTGGTAGCTTATGTCGTGTGGGGTTCCTTCCGCCCCTTACGCGGGTATGGAAAACGTCCCCCTGTGTTCCCGTCGGCTCGAGCCCCTATACGCTGTAATACATTTTTATATATAATATATAGCCTATATATATATATCCTCCTCGCATTTAAAAAAATAAATAAATATTTAACAGTTATATCGTTATATTTCTTCTCAAAAATTACAAGGATTCCAAAATGTATTCCTTTTCGCTGTAGCTACTGTAGTTTTGAGACAGTTTTTTTTTTTTTTTTTTTTTTTTTTTTTTTTTTTTTTTTTTTTTACAGTTTCCGCAATAAGTAATTATGATTCCAAACAATGCATTCCTTTCCCTGTAATAATTGGTTTTTATGATAGACTTATATTACTTTGGTAGTTTTAACCCAAATATTCTAATAATAATAGAATAATAATAATAATAAGAATAAGAATAATAATAATAATGAATAGTTGTTTACTTATATATATATATATGGAGATATATATATATATATATATAAGTTATATATATATTAGTATAAGTATATATATATATATATATATAGGTATATAGTCTTTATATATATAAGTATATATATATATATAAGTATATATATATACATATATATATATATACATATATATATATAATGAGCTGAAAACTTCCATCGAAATTCCAGCCTCACAATAGGTAACATAACAATCTTCAGTGAACAAATTTATATCGTTTTATTCTTTTTCAAACCTGCGCGAGACAGGCCTCCAACGTAGCTTCCTTCCCTATTTAGTCACTGTTAAACCCATTTAAACATTTTCGTGTTTCAACTAGTATCCTGATAGATATTATGAAAGTTATAATGAGAATTCTAACAAGGGAGAAAATCTATGCCCATATATACTTATAATACAAAGTTATATATATATATATATAGTATATAAGAGATATATGAGAGTATATATATGTTATGTTATATGGTATATGATATATGAAGGATACGAAAACGCGAAAGTGTTTCACGATAAATGCAAAACTGGTTAAACACCCAAATTCCAGCTGAACGAAGTACAATG
>JABUQX010131385.1:0-17500 GCA_015478945.1 Trachelipus rathkii | reverse complement strand
TATTATATATATATATATTAAAACTATTATATATATATTATATATAATATAACTTATTATATATAGTATATCAGAGGCATGGGGACGCGCCTATCATTTTTTTGAGTCGCGTCTGCGCCTCATGCGAATGCTCGCCGACCTAGTTTTGCCGCTTAGGCGCCTATATTTTGTGCTCACATCAATGCGCCTAGCGCCTATGCGCCTTTGCGCCTACGACTTTTTCGCCGGCTGGTGGATGTTCGCTAAATTTATTTGCCAAACGTAACTTTAGGCGGATAAAAAAAGCGCTTTATACGGAGGAAAAACACATTATTATTAGTAAAAGAAACACGTTAACTAATATCTACACGTCCTCTTCCAGCCTCCATGTCTGTGGTCGCAGTTTTCCCGCCAGAGGTTCAGCTACGAGCGCGTGACAGGAAAGTGAAGAATTTTTCAAGGAGGCCATATTTGCCAAATATTTGTAGGTTAAGAACTACAATGAGACTTAGTATATATATATACAAGAACTATATATTATAATATATATATATATATAGTATATATATATATATATATATTACGTATATATTAGAATATATATATAGTATATATATACTTATATATATAGTATATATATTAGGGGTCGGTGTCTGTGTGCATCCATTTAGGGCAGGGGGTTTGGTGCGGTCGCTACGCTGGGCTTGCAGAGGGGCGGGCTAACGCTAAACGAAGAATAATAAATATAAAGAAATATAAACATAAAATGAAAATAAAATAATAAATAATAATAATAATAATAATTAATTCAATAATAATAATAATAATATAATAATTCAATTATCACAGCGTTAGTCAGTTAGGCCTAATCTTCGCTCGGAATTGGAAGCCGCACAAAAACGGCGTAACCCGCTTATTTCACCCTTGCTCTCGGGGGAGATACCCCCTAGAATCAACCTAGCAACTTGAAAACTCACCGGTAATCAGTTTAACATTACCAATAAAACATATACAAAGTTTCATTACGATATCTCAAACCGTCTTCGAGAAATCGGCAGGCGACGCCGTATATTCCCTTAAACTATTATTATATATATATATTATATATATATATATATATAGTACTATATATATATATATATATATATGATAATACTATATATAACTTATAATATATCATATGATATATATATATACTATAGGATATATATATATATATATATATATATATATAGATTAAGTTTACACTGGTTTTTAAAATGATACAAGTTTGCCAAGCTTTCTAAGTTTCAAACTTTTAAGGGTAAAAAAAAAACGCTTGTGTTCTTGTCATAGGCGCGACTTATAGGCCGCAGAGAATTGGCTGTGCGCCTTTGCTTAGTTCGCCTTTTTAAAAATTGTTGCGCCTTTGCGCCTACGAATTGATAGTGCGCCATAAAAGGGCACAACTCGCGATGGCGCAACGTCGCAGCTCTGATATATATATATATTATATAATATCTATATAATATATATATATATATATAGTATAATATAATATTAGTATTATATATATAATATATATATATATATATATATATATTACTGTATAAACCGTATACATATATATATATATATATTATATATATATATATATATTATATATGATATAGTATTATTATATATAATAGTTGCATTAATAACGGAGAAAATCTATGCTGACTTTTCGAAAACTTTCTATTTAGGAATAAAAGTTTTATTAAATATTGTAGAACTAAAATCAATCTTTTTTTTAATTTATTCATTCGGAAATATTTAGAATTTCTTATCATTGTTCCTCCCATTTAGGGGGCTATCCGAGCCGACCGCGGGGACAGAGGAGGACGAAGTCCACCCCTCTGTCGTTCCACCGGTGAGGCCGAGAGACCCTGACTCCTGCCATCTCTGCGGTTTACCCTATGGTATTCTTTAGTTAAAAAAAGAATAATTTTAGTTCCCTTTACACTATGGTATTCTTTTAACTAAAGGAATTACCATTAGGGGAACACCGCCAAAGATCGGCAGCAGTGGGGTCCTCTCGGCCTCCCGGTGGACGAGGGGGCCCTCTGTCCCCCTTCGGCTCGAGCCCCCTAATGGGGAAAAATTAATATTCTCCGATGAATATATGCCAAAAAAAAAAAAAAAAAATAGATGATTTTTAGGTTCTACATATATTTATATGAAACTTTTATATATATTTAAAATAAAGTTCCTTCGAAACAATGTCCTATAGATTTGTCTTTCCGATTACTTAAAATGCAAAACTTCATATATATATATATTAGTAATATTGGTATATGATATATATATTATATATATACTCACCTGTTATACCCGGTCACTATGCATACTAACTAGGGCAAGTAAATCACTATTATTATATATATATATATATCATATTATATATATCTATTATACTATATATATATATATAGTGAATAGATACTATGTATATACTACTTACTATATATATATCATATATCTATATACTATATATATATATATGCAGCGCAGGGCGCTAGGATTGATCATTGGGTACATGGATATTAAAAATCATAGGGACCTATAGTGAATTGAAATCTATAGGAATCTTATTGGGAAATATAAAATAGGACCACGTTGGGATTGGCAATAGGAAACAAATGATACGAAAACACCATCTTCCGATTAGGAATATTTGGGTTCTTATGGAAAACCATTAAAGACCAATTGAAAATTCCCTTATAGGTCATTTTTTGTGAGGTTTACAAAGAACCACGAGCCGCACTGTATATATTATATATATATTATATATATATATAATATATATAAATATATATATATATATATATATATATATATAATATATATATATATATATTATATATATATATATATATATATATATTTATAAATATATTTATATATATTATATTATAAAGTCGATGTAACAGCTGTTATCGATACTGTATAGAGTATTACAATAGAATTTTTTGAGAAAACTAAATTATATTGTTAAACACAAAGTCAGTGAAAGGAAAGTTAAATAGCTTATTCATTGTCCTATTTAGGTAACCATTCTCTATATTTAAAACAAACTGTTAAAAATTGCTTCTTAAATTATTGATCATGAAACAAGAGCTTCGATCAGCTCAATGGTCCGCTGCGTGAGAAAAGACGAGTTCCTTTTGCTGTGATAAATATTCCTACTTGGGCTAAACATGTCCTCGCAAATACACTTGAAGGTGGAGCTGAGAGATATTTCCTAGCTAAGATTCAGGTAAGATGCAATCAGGATAAAGAGCTTTTTCTTTTTTTCCACCATAAACAGTGGCACAGGCATCGCATCTTTCTTTCCATAAGTCGTTGCCTGCAATAATATTTATCCACTGTAGTCTGAATAGCTATTTTCTAATTCATGCTGCTTTTCTTCTCACTTCCCTGCTTCTACGTTTGCCATTTTTAACTTTTTACTTCCTTGATTCAGTTCCCACTGAACTGGGCCGAGTTTGATTGTTATTCTGAATATTCTTCATTTCTTCATTGAACGATTTTTCTTTGTAGCATGTCATCAAAAGCACTTCCAGGAAAATTGAATGTGTTTGGCTTCTCAATAATCTGCCGTTTCATTTTCTGATTCTTCATGTGAATCTTTTGATAATCATTTTGTTCATCAGAATCTGTAACTTGATTGTAATATTTTCTTTAACTTTTATAAAAAGTTTTACTTCTTTGAGCATAAATTTTATTTTATTCTGATCATAATATCAAAGGGACTGTTCATTTAGCATATACGATTATAAGAACATGTTGGTCCTAGCAAGCTTTATGTTTAATGGGTACCAAAAACGTTCTGGTAACAGCAATAAAAGTTTATCTTACATAGTTTTTACACCGCTATCCTTCCAAATTTTTGCTAAATATTTTTGCAATGCACTAACTGCAGGTATTACAAAAGATAAATCTATATCATCATCATCACTCGCTCTTTTAGTTAATTCTTCAAATTGTTGTAGCAATCTAATTATATTCTCCATTAGCTTTCCAGCGTATTGTGCATTAAGTGATTTGCACTTTATTTACAATTAAGAAATGCAATAGTTTTCAAACAAAAAGCTCAAAATTGGCAACACTAAAAGTAAGCTACCCTCATTGAGCAACGTTTCATCTCAAGAAAGAGGCTTTGAAAGAAGAAAGAGGCTTTGGGGGCCAGGCCTTTGAGTACTCAGCATTTATGGGATGAGAAAACCGGGTGCTTTAAAAACTACGTTTGAAGCGTTCTTTAATGGGGACGTGGATGGCCTAGTGGTTAGAGCATCCGGTTACTGTTACTTCAGCAACGCGGAGGTCCAGTGTTCGAATCCCGCTGAAGAAGAGTAAAATCTTCTGTGACTCATTCATTTAAAATGGGGGCCAGGCCTTTGAGTACTCAGCAATTATGGGATGAGAAAACCGTGTGCTTTAAAAACTACGTTTGAAAAGCGTCTTTTTTTTGGGGACGTGATGGCCTAGTGGTTAGAGCATTCGGTTATTGTTAACTCAGCAACGCGGAGGTCCAGTGTTCGAATCCCGCTGAAGAAGAGTAAAATCTTCTGTGACTCATTTAATTAAAATGAATGAGTCACAGAAGATTTTATCATTCATCAGGCGGGATTCGAACACTGGAACTCGGCGTTGCTGAGTTAACAGTAACCGGGCACTTTATCCACTAAGCCATCCACGTTCATTAAATGAATGAGTCACAGAAGATTTTACTCTTCTTCAGCGGGAGTTCGAACACTGGACCATCCGCGTTGCTTGAGTGGGTAACAGTACCGGGTATGCTCTAACCAACTAGGCCTTCACGTCCCCCAAAAAAGAACGCTTCAAACCTAGTTTTCTAAAGCACCCGGTTTTCTCATCCCATAATTGCTGAGTACTCAAAGCGCCTGGCCCCCATTGAAGCCTTCCTATGGCTCCCGCTTCTCCATCTCGCTTCCCCCAACCATTTAACGAATATTCCTTTCATTTTTAAAATGCGCTTTTTATTTAGCATTTTAAATTAAAAAATTAAAAATAACTTTTTTATTATTTTCATTTAAAGTTTCACCTCACGGGTTTAGTCCTCTTCAAGGAGTGTAACTTCTCTAGGTAGTTACTACTTAGGATCCGGACGAGGAAGGTGCATGATAATTGCATGTTTAGAGCCAATTATATATAAATATATATACTATATATATATATCTATATATATTTAATATATATATATATATATATATAATATTATATTATATATCATATATATATATATATTAAAATAGATATATACTAGGATACGTTATAATAATATATATATTGATATATATTATATAGTATAATATATACTATATATATATTATATACAGTATATATATTTATAAAAGGTAAGTATAAAATGTGAAATTTCACTCCTCCAGGCCGGAATTAAAATTTTTCTTTTCTCCGGCCTCCGGGCCAAAAATTACTCTCCGGTTGCATCTCAATATATTATACTATAGTATTATATATATATATATATATATATATATATATATATAGTAATATATTATATATATATATATATATTATATATATATTATGATATTATATTATATACTATATTTATATATATATATATATATATATATATATATATATATATACAGAGGTGGGCACTATGATGAGGGTCTAAAGCAGGACATTCCTATCCAGTCCCGTGGCGTGCTGTATTGTAAAGAAAGAGAGAGATATAAGTGATTTGGAATGCATTACCTAAAACAAAGAAAATGGATCACAACTCACCAATGATGTAAAGAATGATTACTTGAAGGCGACACATTCTGGGTGTTGAAAGAATATTTATCTCTCATCGGGGAAGTTTGCGAAGTTTGTGACCCCCTTCCTCCGTTCTCATCAATGCAGTTAAAGACGATTGTGACTGAAGAGCCACTTGATAAAAGCAATTCCGAAGAGTTACTTGATAAAGGCAACTCCGAAGAGTTACTTGATAAGGACAACTCCGAAGAGTTACTTGATAAGAGGTAACTTCCGAATAGTTACTTTGATAAGGGCACTCGAAGAGTTACTTGATAACGCCCGACACATGGTAAAGTTCAACCTAAATATAAATGAAATAAAAATCAACAAAATACTTACAAGACCCGGTCACTCACACGAACAAACCTACACACCATGAAGTTACCAAACAATCCTCTGAGTGCAATTTAAGCACTGCTAGCAGCCAATGAAAACTGTTAAAGCAGTGAAGTATCCAATAAATAGTGCCAGCTCAATTCCTATTAAGAAAGTAAACCAATCTAGAAGTTATGTACAAATGTTGAATAGGATTTATAAACTTTCACCCTTTAATATTTCACGTACCTTAACTTGACTTGAGTTACTGATGAAAAAAGGTAACTGTCGTTACGGGATGAAAAATGTAACGAGTCACTGGTTGGAAAAAGGTAACTTGCGTTACTGATGCTAAAAGATAACTTGAGTTACTGGATGGAGAAAGATAACTAAAATAGCTTTAGCAGCTTTTTATTATTGACAGCTCTGAAATGGAGCTAAATTTCCCTTTTCCCCAAAATTTGATATTTATTTAAAAAGCTAGCGGTTTACAGTTTTTTAAACCACTGGGGGGGGGAAGCAGGGATGACTCCGTCCTTTTGGACGGGAGTCATAAAAACATGAAACGAGAGTGCTCCTTTTAATAAAAAATAATCGGAATGTTAACTGAACAATGAGAAAAAATTCCGATTGAAAGAATAAAAAATTATCCAATTCAAGTTATAACAAAAAAATGATACTCATCCATGTCATACTCCGGATATAATAACTCTCATATTTTTGAAATTAATGAATTCCATCGAATTGATGTAACTATGAACTGTTGAAATCGCAAAGAATCTTGGAGCATCTAGCAAAATTTTGAAATGACAAATTCTTCGATGTAAAAAATGGAAAGAAAGAAACAAAACCTTCCAAAATATAATATGAAAGGAAAGGAAAAATTTTCAAAAAATAAAAAAAACAACAACGAAAGATGACAAATGAAAAATAAGAGAAAATTAATTTTTCAAAATAATAAACAACGAACGAAAAAATAAATAATCTTCCTAAAAAAAAAATTAAAAATTTCAATGAAAATGAAAGAGAAATATTCTTTCAAAATAAAAAAAAAGCAAAATGATAAAAAAGGAAAATTATAATTGAAAAATGCATCTTGCTCTTTTCGCATATATGTGAAAACAAAATACTGCCAAACTTGATACAAAATGGTTTTAATTATAAATTGTTGAACAAATAATGTAAATCTTCCCAATTCTTAATAATTATATAAACGGAAGCAGATGTTAAATAAATAGTCATCTATATTATTTATACATGGTCGTGGCATGGCCTTAACATCGGCCCATCTCTGCAACGGATATTGGGCTACTTTTTTCTTCACAACTATGATGAGGGTCTAAAGCAGGACATTCCTATCCCGTCCCGTGGCGTGGTGTATTGTAAAGAAAGAGATATAAAGTAGGGATGCTGATATATAAAAAATATCGATATATCGATAATCGATTTTTAAAAATATCAAATTGTCCTCGATACTATCGTTAAAAAATATCGATATATCGGTTTCAAAAAATATCGTTCATATATATATATATATATATATATATATATATATAATATTATATAGTAAATATATATATATATAATAATAATACTATCTTATAATATATATATATATATATATATATTATATATATGATATTATATATATATATATATATATATATACTATATATATATAATTATATATATATATATATATATACATATATATATATATATATATATATATATATATATATATATATATATATATATGAAAGTTAGCTCTGTTGTTACTGAAATTATAAATTTATTCAAACATTAGGCTTTTTAATATTATTAATTTGATGTAAAAATATATATTAAGGTGGAAATGAAATATAATTTTTAACATATTTTATTTTTTCAATTATATATATATAATATATATTATATATATATATATATATATATAGATATAAATATATATATATAATATATATAATATATATATATATATGAATATATATATATATATATATATATATGTATATTATATATAATATATTATATATATATATATAATATATATATATATATATATATTAATATATATATATATATATCATATATAGTATATATATATATATATTAATATATAATATATATATATATATATATATTTATATATATATATTTATATATATATATATTATAAAACCCCAAAGTCTATACTCTAACAATACTAAAAATACTAAACCGATTAAGATGATGAGATGATTAGCCTATTTCGTTCCATTCTGAACAAATGTTTTTTAGCAAAAGATATCATACGCTTCGAAGGCACAGAGGTTGGAAATTACCAGTTATTTATTTTTATTTTTTAGTAAAAACATAGCAGGGAATGCATTTTTATTGCTCGATCCAAAACTTTAATGGATCAAATTTTCTTGGTAGGAAAGGCTGATTTAAATATTATTTTATTTCATTTGGCATACTGCCTTGCATAAGTAATGGAGCATTTGGGGTATTTTTAGCAGCTTCTTCTTCATGAACATCCCAAAGGTCAACATTTGGTGTCACCTCTTTCAAATCAGTCTCTTCTATTTGCGGAGGAGACTTATTTCCCAAATCCTTTAAATTCTTAAGGACTTCTTTACTTATTTTTTGGATAATTTTAGATGCAATCAAGGAAGATTGAAAATGCAGTTTTTTAAATCTTGGATTGAGAATTGTTGCAGCTGCCAACAAACTCATTCTCTTTCTTGGAACTCTAATCTTTCACCTCTCTCTCGGGGTGCCCTAGAGTTGGTGCTTTAACATTGAATCACACTAGACTTGGCGGTTTATTTTATCTATATTTTTTTTCTTAAACAATTGCACATGGGAATTACCATGCTCGCGGTTAAGTATTTTTCTCCCGATAATTCTTTTGTATCCGATTCGAAGGGTTTCAATAGCTCAAAGGTTTTGTAATTTCTTATGATTTTTTGTTAGTTTTATGTCAACTGAGGTTAACAATGTTCTTTTAATAAACTCAACAATATATATTATTATATATATATATATATATATATACTAGTTATATATATATATCATAACTAATTATATATATATATACTAGTATATATATATATATAATATATATATATATACTACTTTATATATATATATCATTTATATACTGATTATATATCTGGGAAAGGCCAGCTCTCTGGAAGTGGAAAGAAACATCTATATACAGAGCTGAACTACAGAGCCGAACTACAAAGTTACAGGGTAGAGCCGAACACGCCCTATGTTTAAGATGTAGTTGTCGTTTCGTGGAACTAAGCCACGCCTCCAAGCCGCCGAATTATCACTTTTCCAAAATTGCAACAGCATGTAACTTCCTTCTAGAGAATTAATATAAAATAATAGCAAAATTACAACATTATATTAAAATACGAGCAAATTGATGTTAATTATATAATTAAACCCAGAACCAAGGACAAGGGGTCCAACCCTCACTTGTAAAATAGAAGTAGGAAAATAAAAATTGTAAGAACATTAACTTCTCAATCAACCTTAAAGAAGCGGTCCTAAGCACCCAGCTTCAGATAGTGACCCCGAAGAGTGAAGATTGAATTCCCAGGCGGGAATCAGAACACCCACAACAAAGCCAGGAAAAACTATTACAAACGAACCCAATCACTTTAGTACCGTTTGTAGGTATTGTTTTTTTTTAACGGGTAGATTTACCCACTCATTGTGTTCGTGTTTTTTTTTTTCTATCTACTTCACAGCCTTCTCGTGCCCAGCTGCAGCCATCAAGAGCCAGCTTCGTCGGCAGAGTATCAAACTAACCCTGTTGGACCCCTACCTTGGTACAGTTCTGTATTCCATACAGACCACGTAAAATGTTCTACATCCGGGTTTATTTTGTTATTTTTTTTATTATTATTATTATTATTATTATTATTATTATTATTATTATTATTATTATTATTATTATTATTATTATTATTATTATTATTATTATTATTAAGTCTACAGATGTATTAATAGTAATCAGTAGTAGCAGTATTTATACATTAAAATTATTTTCTTTTCTCATTATTAATTATATTATTATTAGTTATTATCATTGTTGTGGTATCCCTAACAAGGTGAAGCCGCAACTTGTGTGCTGTGGATACCCTCGTACACTCACTCAAATAAAAAAAAATAATAGTAAAAAAAAAAAAAAAGATTTTTAATAGTTTTTTATATATATATATATATATACATGGGCGTAGGCAGGGGGGGGCGGGGGGGGGGCACTTGCCCCCCCTTTAAATCTTGGTGAAATAAAAAATGAACAAGCAAGATGTTTGCCAGACGACGTTTTTAAGGGTTTTTATTAGCTAGAAAAACTGCTATTTAAAATAAAAATGATACATCAATCGATAGATACTGCTAGGAGTAATTAACTAGCTACTAGCATTATTATAAACATACATTTTTTTATATAGTTTTTAATTGTGTTTTCGTTTTTCATATTGGCTTGAAGTCAACTAGATGTGTGCTTTTTATTCAGCTAGCTTCTTCAGACAGTATTCTCCGCTGGAACTTTCAGTATGTCGATAGCATTTGGCAGCTGATAAAGCTGATATATATATATATATTTATATATATATATATTATAGTAGTATATATATATATATATATATACTATATATATATATATATATATATAATATATTATTATTACTAGTAATATATATATACTATTATATTATATATATATATTTATATATATAGTATATATATATATATATATATATGATTATATATATATCACTCAACCTTTGCCCCCCCCTAAATGAAATCCTCTGCCTACGCCCATGTTATGTATATATATACTATATATATATATATATATATACTATATATATGTGATATTTAAAAAATAATTTATTTTTTTATTATATATATATATATATATATATATATATATATAGTATGTTTATATACTATATACTATATACTATATATATTATATACTATATAATATAATATATATATAGATATATATATATATATATATATAATATATATATATATATATATATATATTATATATATATATAATATATACGTATATGATATATATATTATATATAATATATTATATATTATATATATATATGTGTATCATTTATATATATATGTATATATATATATATATAAGTATTTTGGCAATTTATATCGCAGCAGCCTCATTTTAACCCTTGGTCTAGCTCATAAGGTTGTAAATTCTTTGATTTTTCCACCCTCGGTCCGTTATTAGTGCCTCCGCTCGCTCCACATCTTATTTAATTTCTTTTTCTTTCCTTCGCTCTGCCAAACTTCTACGCCTTTCATCATGTCTACTCCCTCGCGAGCATTCCACTTGCAACCTTTCTTCGTAAACAATCCCGAGCTTTGGTTTGACCTGGCTGAGTCAGCGCTCCTGACCATCGAAGACGAGAAGGAGAGATATTCGAGAGTTGTGAATGCTCTACCAGAATCTTGCCTCCTCAAAACAGGGATGGCCTGGCAACAACTAGAAACTTTACAACCTTACAACACGCTTCTCAAAACCCTTATTATCGCCGCTTGGCTCGCCACACAGAGGAGGAAGCAATTTGGAAGACTCCTGCTTTGGGAGGATGCTACTGGGCACCAGAGAACCTCGGATTGATCGTGTAAGGATGCCTGAAGTTTGTTGGGTGGGCACTCCGATCTACAACGGGAAGAGAAAAATACATTGACGCACCCTCTTTCCTCCAGAAGATGCCTGCTCGACATCACAGCGTACTGCAATCAATAACCCGACGTTGTCCTCACTTGAGTTTTGCCGCTACAGCAAGACAAATCAGAATTTTGCGCCCGTCGGTGGAGCCTTTGGTAACACACCTCTTGACGCGTTTCCTCTCTTTTCTCCTACCTCTTCGCTCTCGCACCTCATCAACCACTACAATCAGCCCACACTTCCCCAGTACTCTAAGCAACACCTCCGCCACGTCTTCTCCTCCTCTTGTTCTCAACTGCTTCTTGCCTCTATCGCAGCTCCCACTCCTTATTTCTCACCCACTCTCCAACCTTCCTACTCTCACGCTTTCGCAGTAACCCTCCTCCATTCGGGCAGCTCTGCGATACCCGGGTTTTCGGTTCTGCGAAACCGGCATGCGATATATAAAAACTGCCTGCTCTCCTTTACAGCGGCAATTAATATACTGCACATTTTTCGCTCTCGTGATCCCCTCTTCCAACTTTCGTCTTCTCTGCGTCTCGATTCCCACGCCTGCTGCTTCTTGCCTCACGCGCGCCAGTATCCTCATGGGTACTGTTATTATCACCATACTTTCGGCATGGATGCCAAGAAATGCGATCCTTCCTGCCCTCTCTATCAGGGAAACTCGACAGCCATCCCGTCGTAGGAGCGGGAGATGCTGGCTCCTTTTCTTCTTCTCCTACTACTGCATTCAGGATGTTTCCTTCGTATCTACGTATAGTCTTCTAAACTTGTCTTCATTGATCGATTCTGGGCCAGCCTTTTCGCTGGTACCCAAGGGACCCGTCCTAGTGACTCTGCTATCCCTCTCCCCTGGCCCGTCAACTTTTCGCTGCTAAATGGCTCTTTCATCCTGGTATAGTGTGAGCGGTTATGCGACGTTGGGAATCCTTTTTCTCCGTCGCGCAAAGTTCCCATGTCGGTTATTTTCTCGTCGCTGAAGTGAACAAGCCCATCCTCGGTGTTGATTTTTTGTCCCATTTTAAATCTTATGGTCGATCTTCGTAATCGCCGACTTGTCGATGGCGATACTTCTCTTTTATATTCCCGGTGCTATTATTGCTTCTGCTCTAAAGGGTATTTCTGCTGTTGCTTCTCCAACTTCTTCAGTGGTATCATCCCTGTTCTGACCCTCCCTGCAGAAAAGGAATTTCTCTTCCTTTATTGATCCCTGCCTCTTCCGATTTCCCCTCTTAAGCATCGTCTGTTGATAACATTATATTCCGAACTAACTGGCCCACGCCACCTTTGCTCGAGCTCGCGCCTCTCCACTCTGATAAGCTCAAGGCGCGCCAAGAGCCGAGTTTTTGATCACATTGTTGCAACTTGGCTCTGCGTTGCGCCTTCCAAAAGTTGCTGTCCTTTCTTCCGCTACAACAATGGTCTAAAGGCAACACGGGTGACTGGAGACACTTGTGGGGATTTTAGGGCTTTGAATTCTGCCACAACACCGGATAGGTACCCTGTACCGCATATACAAAGTTTCACTTCCCACCTGTCTGGCAACACCATTTTTTCTTCTTTGGACTTAATTCGAGCCTACCATCAGATACCCGTGGCTCCGAGACGTTCCCAAGACAGCTGTAATCACCCCCTTTGGCCTCTTTGAGTATAAAAGAATGCCATTCGGTTTGAAAAATGCAGCCCAGTCCTTCCAGAGGTTCATCGATGCTATCCTCCGAGGCCTCCTTTTGCTGGCATATTTGGATGATCTTTAGTATATCTTGCTGTTGCTTTATAATGTTGTCTTATGGAGCACCTACGTGCCGTTTTTGGTAGGTTGGATGATGCGGGAATTCGTCTCAATCCTACCAAGTGCGTATTCGGTGCGTCTTCTCTTACGTTCCTTGGTCACACAGTCTCGGCTGAGGGTATTTGCCCTCTTGTAGACCGTGTCGCCGCTATCCGAGCCTTTCCTCTTCCCCAAAACCAAAAGCAACTTCGTCAATATCTGGGAATGATCAACTTTTACCACAGATTTCTGAAATCAGCGGCAGCCCTCCTAGGCCCGCTTACCGCACTCATTCGTCCTAAACAGCGAGGCAGCACCACTAAAAGTCGACTGGTCTCCGGCAGCAGAGTCTGCTTTTGAGGCTTCCAAAGAAGCCCTCGCCTCCGCCACTCTTTTAGTTCATCCCCACGATACCGCACCAGCGAGAGTGCAGGTAGATGCCTCCGATTTTGCTGTTGGTGCGGTGCTTCAGCAGTTTCCAAAAGGGCGATGGTTGCCGTCACGTTGCCTCTTTCACGCAGCTGCAACTCGCCGAACAAGGTATAGTGCTTTGGAGCGGAAATTGGCTTGTTATGTATCTTGTGTTCGCCATTTCGGTACTTTTTGGAAGGGACGGGCAGTTCACATGCCTGACGCAGGACCACAAAGCGATCACTTTCGCAATGGCTTCACGGCATGAACGTCCCTCCCCCCGTGAAGCTCGTCATCTCGAATTTGTTTCCCAGTTTTACTACAGACATACGTCACATCTCCGGAGTGGATAATTTCACCGCGGATGCTCTTTTTCGCGGATGAAATTAACGCTCTTTCTCCATTCCTGACATTGATTAAGCTAGCCATGGCGCGTGCCCATGGGGGAGCCAGACAATATTCGACTCTTCAAAAAGGAATCCTTCTCTAGCAGCTGCAAGTGGTCAATCTTCCGGGCATGAGAAGAGGCTCTTGTGCGAAAGCATTATAACAGGCAAACCTCAGCCTTTAGTTTCCGAATTCTCTGCGTAAGGCAGTCTTCTGCAATCTCCACTCGCTTTCACACCCTGGCTTCGAGGCTTCACGCAAACTGGTAACGGGCTCGTTTGTGTGCCTAAAGTTAACGCGGACCGTAGCGGAACTGGGTCCGCGCCGTGTATGGCTTTGTCAGCGCTACTATAAGTGCAAATGACATACTAATTCGTCTTCCCTTAGGACACTTTCTTTGCCTCCCGGGCATACGGTTTGAGAGTAGTCCACATCGACATTGTGTGGACTCTCTCCACGCCTTCTTCATGGCAAGCGATATATCCTTACCTGTATTGGATAGGTTCACTCGTTGGACTGAAGCTATCCCTCTCTCTGTTGCCACTGCCGAATCTATAGCTAAAGCCTTCTTGTTCCATTGGATCTCTCGGTTCGGAATTCCTCTCTCGGTCACGACTGATCAAGGTCGCGTTTTCGAATCCTTCCTCTGGAAAGATTTGATGCGCTTGCTGGGTTCTGAGAAGATCCATACCACCAGCTTCCATCCTATCTCGAACGGGATTTGTGAGAGGTTCCACCGTCAGCTTAAAGCCTCTCTCATGGCACATCCACAACCAGAACACTGGACTGAGGCTCTTCCTTTGGTTATGCTGGGTATACGCACGGCCGTTAAGGAGGATTTCCAGTGTTCAGAAGCTGCCAGAACTCGTTATGGCTCTATCTCCGTCTGCCGGGCGAGTTCTTTCTCAATTCTTTTCCCTCCTGCATACTGCTGATGACACACCCTATACACCTCAACCGGTTGAAAAGCTGTTGTCTCTCATCTGAGTAGACCTACCTCCGACCCGCCACGAAAAGGTGCACTCTTATTCCGAAAGATCTCTTCTTCTTGTACCCATGTTTGGGTAGAGGCATGACTCCCACCGTTCTCCACTCCAACCCAATACGACGGGCCCTTCCCGGTGTTACTTCGGAAGGAGAAGTTCTTCAAAGTACAGCTTCCTACTCGTACCGACGTTATATCGATCGATCGTCTCAAACCTGCCTATTTTGAGGCGAATCCTCCTGACGTCCAAGATTCGGACTTGATTCCAAAACCAATTCTGGTTCCTTTGGATGCATCATCTTCTTATCCTGTACCAGATTCTCCACCTCCTTCATCTCCTCCCGACTCTTCTCCTCCTTCATCTCCCTCTGACTCTCCATCTCCACCACTCCTTCCTCTTGACCCAGATCCTCTTCCTTTTCCTCCTTCTCCTCTCCCTCTACCGCCCCCTCCCATTCCACCACCTCCTGCCATGCCTTCCACAAGTCGTACTGCAGATGTTCCACTTCCCTCTCGTATCCCTCGCCCTCTCGTCCACACTCCTGCACCTCCAACACCAGCCCCTCGTTCTCGCCCTCGTCCTGGTTTGCAGCCGCCTGCGTCCAGAGACTTATCGAGCAGAGGCCGTCAATTGCGCAGGCCACTCCGCTACCGGGATTAGAGCGCCCCGGCCTCAGCTCTGCAGGGGGGTACTGTGGAAAGGTACTCTCTTGGCTATCCATTTATATATAACTATATATATTATATATATATATATATATTATATATATATATATATATATTATATATTATATCATATATATATCTATATGTATTTATATATATATATATATATATATATATATATATACATATATTACTATACTGTGGAAGGCCACGTCTCGTGGCCGCAAGCTGGAAACGAACATCTATACAGAGCTGAACTACAGAGCCGAACTACAAAGTTACAGGGTAGAGCCGAACACGCCCTATGTTTAAGATGTAGTTGTCGTTTCGTGGAACTAAGCCACGCCTCCAAGCCGCCGAATTATCACTTTTCCAAAATCGCAAACAGCATGTAACTTCCTTCTAGAGAATTAATATAAAATAATAGCAAAATTACAACATTATATTAAAATACGAGCAAATTGATGTTAATTATATAATTAAACCCAGAACCAAGGTGAGTTTAGAAAAAGGGCAGCCTATTAAGTACATTATTTTAGGGTAAATAGACCAAAGTTAGGCGAACCTAGATTAGTCGGTGGAGCCTAAAGCTGAGGTTAGAAATTGGTTGCAACGAAAACGCATCAGATTGAATAGCGTATCAAAAAGAATGCCTAAAATCCAGTAGGAAAACAAAGTAGGGAGTGTTCATGCATGCCAGCGTAAATGCGCAGTAAGCTTAAGTAGCGTTTCAAGCAATTAGCCAAACTTAGGGGTTGGAGGCTAGAGTAAGGAGAAAGCTAGTTGGAGATTAGAAGTTGCATGTATTTTTAAGTATAATGTGGGAAATAACAGCTCTGGGATAGGCCGTTATTTCCGCACATACCAACCCTAGCGGGCGTGAGCGTTACATAGCAGTTTGGAGAGAGGCCAAGCTGGGTAATAGTAGCGCAGAGGTGAACAGCCCAAAAAAATGTTAGAATTAGAAACTTTTACACCTACTTATGCAAAATATAAGTAATAGAGGTCGCAATAGATCGGTATTTTACTATATCTATACCCCTAGTCGGACGTGTGCGTTACATAGCAGTTTGGAAGAGAGGCCAAGCTGGGTAACATAGTAGTGCAGCAGGTGAACAACCAAAAATGTTAGATTTAGGGGAACTTTTAATATAATTTAAACATAGTAAGTAAAATAGAGGTCGCAGTAGATCGGTTATTTCAACTATATCCTAAACCCTAGCGGGCGGCGTGCACTCTAACATAGAGTTTGAAGAGAGGCCAGCTGGGTAATTAGTAGAGCGCAGAGGCGAACAGACCCAACTCTCTCTCTCTCTCTCTCTCTCTCTCTCTCTCTCTCTCTCTCTCTCTCTACTCTCTCTCTCTCTCTCTTCGTCTCTCTCTCTCTTTCGTTCTTCTCTCTCTCTCTCTGTCAAAGAAACAGTTACAACAACACTTCAGTAGCGTGGTAGTCATG
>JABUQX010131384.1:10000-12255 GCA_015478945.1 Trachelipus rathkii | reverse complement strand
AAGAAGGAGGAAGATAGAGAGGATGAAGTTAAATGGCTTGTTGTGGTGGACGATGTTGTGAAAGGATGTTAGATGAAGAAGGAGTTTGTGGTTGAATGTGTGGTTGGTTCGGGTGAGGTGATTGTGGAAGTACTGTGGGAGGAAGGCTGTGAGAGATTTTAACATTGTCTGTATGTACTATGAATTCTTTAGAAGTGTCTATGCATTGAAGTAGGAGTTTATTGAAAAGAATGAGGCGTATAACTAGAAAGGGGCCTGCCCATTTTGGAAATAACTTTGGAGATTGATGAGGTTTCTTAATGTCTAGTATTTAAATATAGTTGCCAATATGTGTGTCTTTTAATAAAGCTTGTTTATATTATGTATTTTTTTGTTTTTGTGTAGAATCTTAATATTTTCGAGACATGACTCTGGCCATGGTTGCTCTTTCTGCTAATCCATCAATGTTATCATTAATGTTTATGGGGGTGATGTTGTAAGTGTTGAAAGGTGACTTGTAATTAGGTAGGTGCCAAGGTAGTCTTTTGTTATAGTGGTGTAGAAGGAAATGTGGTGTGGTGCCAATAGAAGAATTCAAAGTGCTGTTTATAGAGATTTGAGCGAAAGGTAGAAATTTACTCCAGTCAAAAAGCGCTAGCACGATGTCTTTAGAAGTGTGTTTTTTAGCGCCTCGCTCTCACAGATGGCATTTGACTGGGGGTGCCTAACAACTATGTTAAGTGCTTTTATTCTCCACTGCGAACAAAGTTGTTTAAAGAATTCTGATCTGAATTCTGAAGCTAAGTCAGATATTAATATTTCAGATCTACTATGCCGCATAATTACACTTTCAAAAAAGGCTTGTGCAATGTCTTTAGAAGTGTGTTGCTTAAGTGGCAATAATTCGACATAAACTGTTGGTTGATCTTTGAAAATGAGTATGTATTTAGATTGTGAAAATTGGCAGAGCGGATGGGAACCTAGAATGTCTTAGGAATTGTTCGATTCCTAGACGACATTCTTTCATGGGAGCGAGTTTGGGAACTGTGCCTTTGACTCAATGGCATAAAATTGCTTAATGCTCGTATGTTATTTAAGAAGATGTATCGCTCTTGTAGGGGTGTTGTGTTCTTTCAAAGCCACAATGCCCTGAAGCTTCTTGTATAAGGGTATAAGGAAAAGTATGTGGAAAGCAGTTGGCAAATAAATCAGTTGATGTGAACAAGATAAAACTGAACATATCTGGACGCAAATGAAGGAAGCCTCTCTTAGTAGTGCTAGAGAAGTATGTGGATGTGCTAAAGTAGTAGGTAAGAATGTCAAAAGTAAGTGGTGGAATGAAGAGGTGATGCAAGAGGTTAAAAGTAAAAAAGAGGTGTGGTTGAATATCTTAAAAGTCGATGATGAGGTCTCAAAAGGAAGGTGTATTGAAATATATATGGAGGAAAAATGGAAGACAATAAGTTGCATATGTAGGAGGAAAAATGAGATGAATGAACAGTTTGGAAGGATGATCAATGGGGACTTACAAAATAATATGAAGCTCTTCTGGAAGAAAGTAAGATAGGGTAAGAAAGGGAGTAAGAATAATGAAAAGGCATGGTACTTTCGTGGCTGATGAAATGGAAGTGAGGAGAGTGTGGAAGAAACACTTCAAAAATTTGTATAACTTTGGCAGTACTAGTGATGGTGAATGTGTGTGGGTTGTGTGGAGGTTGTGATTGACTGGATATGGAGTTGTATAACAAAGCTTTTATGGAGTGTATAATTTCGAATATTGGAGGAAGAGCATAATAGTATCCTTATATAAGGGTAAGGGAGATAAGGGGAACTGTAGGAACTATAGGAGAATTAGTTTATTGAGTGTTGTTGGGAAGACTTATGCTGGTATTTTGTTTGAAAGAGGTATATACGACTATGTATATATATATATAATATATATATATATATATATATATATACTTAATATATTATATATATATATATATATATATATATATATTATATATTATATATATATATATATTATATATATATATATAATATATATATATATATATATATATATATATATATATATGATATATATTATATATATATATATATATATATATATATATATTTCAAATTACTGAGGGAGTGATTGGATAAGATGTGGTAGAGGTTGCGTAGATCAAATCTTCACATCAAAACAAATGATTGAGAAATTGAAAGAGGAAAAGAATAATTTGTATTTAGGTTTTATGGATCTGCAACAGACGTATGGCAGGATTAAT
>JABUQX010131384.1:0-5000 GCA_015478945.1 Trachelipus rathkii | reverse complement strand
AGCACGAACTAATAATTTGGTTATATATATATATATATATATATATATATATATATATATGTATATATATATATATATATATATATATATATATATATATATATATATATATATATATATATATATATATATATATATATATATATATTAATAATAATTTTAATATATTTAATAATTTTATTATATACATATATTTTTGGGCTGTGATTAATTTTTGTTGGTAATAGTATAATTTACATATCTTTTAATAACTAGAAAACACTTTTCATTTTTAATTTTAGATAACTTTTGAATAAGATCTTTATTACTTTATTGGTTGGTTGGGTTTGTCATTGTAAACTTTGATTTGACTTACAATCTCATTATAATATTTAAAGTTGACAACAGGTGAGCTGGTCATGATAGTTTCACTATTGCCAAGTCATTGTCAAGCAAACTATGATTCAGTAAAAATTCTTCACATTTGGTTCAGCAAATGAGGTGGTGTTCTTCCTGCTGGAATAAATGATTGACAAGTCTAAGATATGATTTAAAAGACTCAGCAAAGGTTTAAATAGTCGACCTAGGCATTTCAAAGGCACAGACCCTGCTGACCTTTTAAACATCAGAAAAGCAGCGACTGAACTTAATCCAAATTTACTACAAAGATAATGACTTTTGTTTATACTGAAAAACAAAATAAAACAATTTTGTTAATATTCTTCACCATCAGTTTGTCATCATTCAAAGAAATTCAAAGGATTTCTGTTTTGCAGACATTGACGAACCTTGTCTCAGATAATGGACGTTTAGTTTATAACCTGGACAATACAAGAAGAACGCAATATCGCTATCACTAGATTTTTTTAGGTAATGAGGTATTACTAAAAATACACTACCTTCAGGAAAAGAAACAGGATAAATGTCATAATATAACACTTTTATAAAAATTAAAGGCATTTATGTTAGAAAATTATCATGTTTGACAACAATGATCATTGAATGCAAAAAAGTGTTTTACGTCAAACCTTTGATTTTGAGAAAGTTAGTTAAGATGACGTTCCGGATTGCATCTAATGGAGCTTGTTAGCCATCTGCTGCAATATCTTGAAGGTCTACTGAGATAGATTTACACAATTTACTTGATACAAAAATGGATTGAGGGTAGAGTTATTCCAATGGTGATGAAAGTCCAGTTTGTAGTTTTGTACAAAAAAATGCTTTCATTCAAGTTCTGTGGTTGTTCCAAGTTTTAGAAAAATGTTATGATTTCAGTAGTCACCCCACTTTTCTTATCTCCCAACTTCACCAACATTAAAGTTTCACTTTTTTCCAAGTTTTAAATTATTTCTTTGAATTGGAAAATATAATTTTGATGGTGAGTCTGTTTCAACTGTAAAACTGCACTGCACTGCACTGACAGAAAAAGCATCGATTTTAGGAAAGTTATATTTTTTTAATAAACGAAATATTAAAAATGTAACTTCAGGTCTGGTGAGAGACCTTGAACTCGCCCCCAAGTCTCTCCCAGAGACCATGGAACTTCCCAGTTCTCATAGACCATGAAACTCACCCAAGTTCTCCAGAGTCCACAGAATTGTTTTTAGAAAGCTAAATACAGTGGAGGCGAAGTTTGATTACATGTTGAACCAAGTTTTATTCCACTTCTCAAAAGAGCAGACTCACCCAGATTACTGGGCTTAAAAAGTCAGCCCCAGCTACTTTGACCCTGTGGTGGTTTCAAAACATTTCACCACTGCCCACTTGTTAATTTTCAGAACTATACAGTGCAATTCCTTGCAAGTATAGTTTGATCCAAAATATACATGGTAAAACACTCTACCATCAATTTTCCGTGACTTCTGGAAGACATACTGAAAATTGCGGCACACTTTCTTTTCCTTCATATCTTCAGATGAAGATATCGAATTGTATTCACAATTCATTACAGAACTGCAAATTTACATTATGAACTTTCAACATTAATGCGTATGAATGCAAAATTGATAAGGTTAAATGCAGGGAGGGGTTGAATGGGTCTGTCCCCCCCTGAATTACTTAAACCATAAAAAAATTTTTAGGACTTGAGTCCCTTAATTTTAATTGATAAGAATAATAAAAATGACAATCAAAGCGAATTAAGAATATATATTAATGGAAATGAGGAAAACATATTTGTGGTTCGTGAAGATTTCTTGGGTTTAGTGGTTCTTGAAAGCACAAAAGGTTATTGAAAGGTTATTGAAAGCACATTGAAAGGTTAAAAGGTTATTGAAAGCACAAAAGGTTATTGAAAGGTTATTGAAAGGTCATTGAAAGGTTATTAAAAGCACAAAAGGTTATTGAAAGGTTATTGAAAGCACAAAAGGTTATTGAAAGCACAAAAGGTTATTGAAAGGTTATTGAAAGCACAAAAGGTTATTGAAAGCACAAAAGGTTATTGAAAGGTTATTGAAAGCACAAAAGGAGAATCTCTAGATTATGATAGTGCAGCAGCAATGAAGAAAAGTTTTAGAAGTATTCAAGCTGTCGAAAATATCTAGCGCCATTGCATGTTCATTGCTGTTCACATTCATGTAGAGCACAACACATTAATAACTTTATTGACACGGAGAAAACAACTGGTACCGTTTTAGGTCACGAGGTGGATAACTATTTTAATTAAAAAAATATAGGAAAGATTTTCCCAAAAGACAAAATGACAAAGCTAAAACGAATGCACGAAGCAAGGTGGATGGAACGTTACGATGGATTGTTGGGATTTGGAGAAGATTTTAAAGCAATTGTTGAAGTTTCAGAGGTTCTTGAGATGGATCAAGATATTGAACCCTTCTTCAAAAGCTTGAAGCTTTTAAAATTTGTAATCACAGGAGTAGTAGGGCGGCCATTCCGCAGGAAAATGACCTTGACCACCTACTTGACCTTTGACTGACCTTGTCCTTTTTTGGCCTTGACCTTTTTGACCTTTGAATTTTTGGAACCCACTTTTACCACCTTGACTCTTTTTGGGACTTTCACCTTTTTGGGCTCTTGACCTTTTTTCGACCAACCTTTGGTCTTCCATGGGTCATTTTTTGGCCCAGTCATATTTTTGGCAACCCTAATTTTTTTTGGCAACCTTAATTTTTGGCAACCTTAATTTTTAGCAACCCTTCGAAGAAGGGTTGCGTTAGATGGAGCATGAAGCCCATCGTACGGCTAATCCTATTTTGCCCCGCCTAATTTTTTTTTTTTTCGGTCCAAGGGTCATTTTTTAACTACGTGATTTTTGATGTCTTAGGGGCTAGCCCTTTTTTGATATATTCTAAACCTGTTGGTTCGAACTCCTCCAGCACCCGCAGGTGCGTTTTCCCGCCGCCGCGTTTCCCCGTTTGCCAGCCCGTCGCGCTTCCCATCCCACCTGAACCGTTGGTTCGCATCCGCACGCCTTGTGTCACATCCCTCCTTGTTCCCCGTCCCCCCATACCCGACCCAGCCACCCAGCTAACACACACACACACACACACACACACCTGTGCGCACGTGGTCATGACTCACGACTTTTCACCGTCATTTACATCTACACTTAAACTTCCTTACCACCTCAAGCCTTTTCGTCTTCAGCTGTTCGAGTTCTTTCCCGGTTATAAATCAAAATATATAGCCACCGAAAGGATACGAACCCTTACCACGCGGTCAACTTTATGCCCTTTAGTCCCCAGGACCAAACGTGAGATCTGGTAATGAGATATTTTGAAATCAGGTCAATTTACCCGAGTCCGTGAATTCCCTATAATAATTATAATAATAATAATAATAATAATAATATATATATATATATATATATATATATATATATATATATATATATATATATATATATATATATATATATATATAGATATATATATATATATATATATATATATATATATATATATATATATATATATACATATATATATATATATATATATATATATATATATATATATATATATATATATATATATATATATATATATATATATATATATATATATATATATATATATATATATATATATATATATATATATATATAGAGTAGAGAGATATATATATAGAGAGAGAGAGAGGCGAGAGGAGAGACAGCTCTGCTTCTGCGGTACATTTCGAAGTAGTTACACTTTTAAACCTATTTGAGATATCGTAAATTTTATTTGAATCATTTTTAATTGAATTTTAATTATTTTAATTATTTTTATTTGAATTACTTTTATTATTTACGTATTTTGATTATTTTTATTTTATTTTTTGTTATAACATCTCTCATCCTGAGAATCACAACGTGAAACGTTGCATTGAATGCGATTCGTAAAAGCACGTGGCAGACGTCCGTGCTATTATTCTCTTTAATTCGAAAAATTTATTCATTTTATTTGAATTATTTTATTCATTTTTATTTGAATTATTTTAATTATTTTTAATTATTTTAATTATTTGCGTAACTTAATTGAATCGAGAATCAATGTTATTTTTGGTATTATTTATTATTTACGTATTTTTATTATTTTTATTTTATTTTTTCAGTTATAACATACCAGACATGCGTACCACAGCGAGAGAGAGATAGAGAGAGAGAGAGAGAGAGAGAGAGAGGGAGAGAGAGAGAGAGAGAGAGAGAGAGAGAGGAGAGAGAGAGAGAGAGAGAGTCAGTAGATATATATATATATATATATATGTTATTATTATATATATATATATATATATATATATATATATATATATATATAGTTATATATATATATAGTGTTATATATATATATATATATATATATATATATATATATATATATATATATATATATATATATATATAAGCATATATATATATATACTAGTTTGACCATGATATTTCGGCCTTGACCTTGCCGGATACCCCTATACCCAGCCTACACCTGACCCAACCTGCACTGAAGCGGCGCACGAAAAACGCGTGCGTTTCACGATAAATGCGAAAACGGTTAAACACCCAAATGAAATTGAAAATCAGCACAACG
>JABUQX010131383.1:0-30000 GCA_015478945.1 Trachelipus rathkii | reverse complement strand
CAGTGACGTATATCCCAAGCTACTGTGGATCAAAGAGTTGTGGCCCCGTTTGTAACAAACATGCTGTCATTCCTAGCTGCTCTTATATATTTGAGAGATTGATCGTAGCACTGAACACCATGCAGAAAAAGCTTTATTTTATGAATAACACTAAGTAGAGCGAGTCGAATTAAGCAGTAAGTGGATCACAAACTGGCGCGTAATTCAAATTTTCATTATTGGAATTAATTTAATGAACATAATTATTAAGATAAATATTAAGATTAAATAGTCTTTTTTTTAATGCTAAAATGCTAAACAAAACTTATAAAAAATAGTTCACCACACCTATAAAATCAATTTTTTAAACATTTAAATAACAAAAGTTAAAAGTCATTAAAACCTATGTTTTTAAAAAAAATTTCCAAGGTATTAATATTTTAAGGTATTTTAGAGTAAAAAAAGCTGATATCTTTAATAAAAAAAACTAACGTTAACTTTAGCGATAATGTTTTCTTATATTTTCAGCGAATTAACAGATTAACGGTTTGGTTAGCGGATTAGCGATTAACGAAATTAACATTATAATGATAAAGCTCGCAACCTTTGGGATTATTATTATTATTATTATTATTATTATTATTATTATTATTATTATTATTATTATTATTATTATTATTATTATTATTATTATTATTATTATTATTATTATTATTATTATTATTATTATTATTATTAATTATTATCATATTCATTACTTATTATTATTATTATTATTATTATATATTAATTATTATTATTATATTTATTAATTATATTATTCATTATTTTATATATTTATTATTTATTATCATTTTATTTATTGATTATTATTGATTATTATTATATTATTATTTGGAATTTTTTAATGATTATGTTTATTATATATTATTAGTTATTATTATTATTATAGATTATTATTCATTTATTATTAGTTATTATTATTCTTATTACTTATTATTATTATTATATTATTAAATATGTATTATTTTTATTAGATTATTTATTATATTATTATTTTTGGTGTTATTGATTATTATTATTATATTATATTATTATTATTATTATTATTATATTTGATTAGTCATTATTTATTATTATTAATTATTATTATTATTATATAATTATTATTATTATTTCATTATTATTATTATGCATCATTATATTTATTATTATATTATTATATTGATTATTATTATTTATTATTATTAATTATTCGTATTATTATTATTTTATTATTATTATATTATCTATTATTTATTATTATTATGGTTATTATTTTATTATTATTATATTATCATTATTATTATTATAGTATTAATTATTATTTATTATTTAATTATATATTATTATTATTATTATTTTCATTATTATTATTTACTATATATTATATTATTATTTTATTCTATTATTATATTATATTATTATTATTATTAATTATATTATTATTATTATTATTATTATTATTATTATTATATCATTATTTTATATTTATTATGATTATCATTATTATATTATTATTAGTATTATCATATTATTATTTTATTTATTATTATTATTATTATTGTTATTATTAGTTATTATATTATCGTATTATTATGATTATTTATTATTATTATTATTATTTATATTATTATCATTATTATTATTATTAATTTTATTATTCATATTATTATTCATATGTATTATTATTATATATTCTGATTATTACTTTTCTTTTTATTTGGAAAATCATTCTTATCATGATTATTGATTGAAGATTTCAAGTTATGAAAACTGAAATAATGCTATTTTTATTGATCTCATTATTATTATTCATTATTATTATTATTATTTTATTTATTCATTATTATTCATTATTATTCATTAATTATTATTATTATTATTACTATATTATTATTATTTTATTTTCATTATTATTATTATATTTATTTCATCATATTAATTTATTATTATTTATTATTATTATTATTTTTATTATTATTTTTATCTAATATTAGTTATTACTTATTATATTATTATATTATTATATTATTGATTATTATTTATTATGATTATTATTTATTATTAATTGATTATAATATTTATTATTATTTTATTTTATATATAATTGTTTTATTCAATTATTTTTATTTATAATCATTATAATTATTATCATTTATAATCATTATTAAAATCGATTTGTTATTTTTTATTAGTGATTATTATTATTATTAGTATTATTATATTATTATTATTATTTTATTATTATTATTATTATTATTTATTATTATTATATTATTATATATTATTATTATTATTATTCTTATTAATATGATTATTATTATTATTATTATTATTATTATTACTTATTATTATTATTATTTATATTATAATTTTATATTATATTATTATTATTATTATTATATTATATTATATTAATATTATTTATTATTATTATATTATTATTCATTATATATATTATTGTATATATATTCATTACCCCGAAAGGAAAATACCTAATTGTGATTTTTAATACCATTATTAAGATATTTGGTATTATTATTATTATTTATTATTGATTATTATTATTAATATATTAATTATTGATTATTATTTTTATTATTATTATTATGTTTTTATTATTATTATTATGTATTAAGTATTATTATTACTTATTATATAATATTTATTATTATTATTAATTATTGATTATTATTATTATATTATATTCAATCCTAAAAATAATATTAAATAATTCTTAACATAATCACTATACCAATATTATTTTTATTATAATATTATTATGTATTATTTTATTATTATTATATATAGTTATTATTATTATTTGAATATTCAGATTATTATTATTTATTATTTATTATCTTTATTATTATTGATTATTATTATTATTAATATAATCATATACCAATATAGGTCAGAGCATCCACCTCACATACACTACATTTATCAGTTTGAAGTGATGCAGAAATTTATATGAAACACTTTCAGAAAATATATCTTAATATAGATGAACTTCGTAAATATAAATATATTACTATTAGTATAATATACTATATATATATACTATATTATATATATAATATATAATATATATATATATAATATATATATCTATTATATACTATATATATATATATAACTATATATATATATATATTAGGACCTTTTCCAATGATCTACACTGGCAAATTCGATTTATCCAACAGAAAAACACTCTTCCACAATGTAGTTTCTTATCTCTAGTTAACTTAATAATCACTCCAATCGGTAATTTTTTAAGATTAAAAAAGTATTCCCATATACTTGCGGTTACTCGCGTCGTTTACCAAATACAATTGCGCCGACTGTAGTGTCGATTATGTGGGTCAAACCAGTCTCAGCTTAGATGAGACCTTAAGCACATGGGCCTAGCCTACCAAGCGCAGGACCCAGCGTTCGAGACTGGGTTTGGAGCGAGAGAAATGTGAAGCTTTCTTTATTTAACTCTAACTCGCGCATTCAGACGTTAATGAGACATTTGTGTGTGCTTTGCTACAATGGATATAAGTGCGTGCCGATTTTTCAAGGCGTATATCATGGCCATGTATTATTATTTAATAATGCAACCTTTCACCTTTCTTTACCTTACAAATCATCCTATTTCTCAACCAAGAATTCAGTTATCAAGACCATTCCTATCTTACTAAACATCCTATATCCATCAATAACTTTTCTATTCTCCAACTGAAGAAAGAACATTAAAATCTTTTAAGAAGTCCCTGCGTTGTATACATAAAACATCTTAAACAACACTTCAATATCTATATTCTTCTTTGGTATTTCAAACTGCTTGATCTGTTTTCTTTTTCCTTTAATTTTTTTTTCCTTTTCTACTCCATTTTCTTTCTTTTTATTTAATTGTCTTTACATTCCTTTACCCATTCAATTATATTTTCTCTTTTTTGTTAGTAATTTTTTATTTACCATCACTTTTTGAATTTTAAACTTCACACTATTTTGATTTTATGTATTATTATTATATTTATTATATATATTTTTAAGTAATTTATTTTCTTAAATTTATATTATTAACTTTATTTGCTCATTCTAAATTTGGCATTGAAAATGTATTAACGTTAATAAGAAACGTCTGCTTAAAATGAATATATGTGCTTTCTTAGCATTTTTTTCATATACTTTATATAAAACTAAGTTCCCATGGATAACTCTTCTATTTTTTGATATTATATATATATAATATATATATATATATATATATATATATATATATTATTTATTATTATATTTATTATAATGTATATATATATATATATATATTATTAATATATATATATATATAAGATTATATATTATAATATATATATATATATATAATAGATATTAATATACTATACTACTATATATATAATATATATATATATATATATATAATATTATATATGATATATATATTATATATATATCATATATATATATATATATATATATATATTATATATATTATACTATATATATTATATTATAATTATATAATTATATACTATTATATATATATATATATATATATATATATATATATAAATATATATATTATTATATATAATTTCTAAAAATATATCTTATACAGGGTGATTCAAAAATTATGGTAAAAAATATTAAATTGCCAGATAAGGAAATGCCAAAAATAAACGGTAAAGGTCCTATAAAGGTTTATGGTTTCTTCGATGAATTACTTGCCTGAAATCAAAAATGTTATTTATTGTCCTGTAGATGTTATAGTTTTTCTAGTTACATGCCTGGGCCTTTTCGAGATGCTGGCCATATATATATATATATATATAGATATTATTTATATATATATATATATATATGATATATTATATATATTATTATATATATATATTTATATATAATATAATACTATATATATAATAAATATATATGTATACTATAGGGATCGTATATAACAACTAGCAATAAAAAAACATTAGTATATCGGACTGGTTGGTAATCCTATCCTCAGAATTATTACCTTACGCTAAGATGGCTGCCTTCCTTCATTTTTGTTAAATTTTAAAAAGAAGGAATTAATTTTAAATTTTGGGCACAGGTGTTGCCGGAAGCCCGCGGGCGGTCTTCCATGCATGGGGAGCGACGGGGAGACCCCACGCTAACGGTGTTGTTGATTTATTTAAAAAAAAATTAACAGTCATGGCCACGTAATTCCCACTCTACAAAAGACTATTACGTTAAAGGCAAAAATTTAGACTGAAATAAATGCCTAAGCTTACTCATTTTTATAAAGCCTAAGTGTGAAGCTCAAAACAATATATATCAATTTCTTTTTTCTTTTGTTAATATTAATGAAACTAAATGAATATCAGAAGAAGAGTTTGTCTCTTTTTCAGTTCGTAAAATTGTTAGAATTCTTTTAGAAAATGCTTATTTCCAGGTTTACAACTTTCGAAGACTTCAATTTTTTTGATGGGTACAGCGGAGTTAATAAAGCTCAGCCATATCTAATATATATAGGGAAATGTTGTGGATATATATTATATATATATAGGGGTGTATATGATAGTGTATTAATATATATTATATATTTATCTATATATATATATATATAGTTAATATATGATGTATGGATATATAAATATTATAGTGATGTAGTGTACAGATAGTTTGTTAGTGTATATATATATAAATATAGTTAATATATTATATACTATATATAATATATATTGGTTGTAGTGGTATTAATAATAATATTAAGTATATATATAATATATATATATACTATATTATAATATATATATATATATATAGTATGGTGTGTGAAGTATCATCGATGAATCAATACTTTGCTTCGCAAGTATAAGTCGATGGAAAAACTTGTTGCGAAAGAATTTCAAAGTACGGCGCCCTTCGGCGGCATACCTCGAATTCCCTTGCAAACGAGAGCGTCTTTTTCTGCACGCTAGCATTGATTGTTCTTTCACATTTAACTGGCATAGGAGATAGTACGATGTTCAGGTATGTCTTGTTCTTCCTATTTTATCCTATTGTTCCTTAGCTAGAAACACACATAGGCGAGAAATGCTTAACGGTAAGAACTCTCGCCCCGTAGTTATTACGCGCATTGCTATGAAATAGCCGCAGGTTGGGCATAGAGGAGCTTGAGACGCCTCATCGCCTTCTGTGTGTCTGTGCACCGTGGTTGAAGTCAAGTGTGTTTAACTGTTTCACAAATGTGAAATATTTATAAGGGGGGGTTTAAATATTTAAAATACAAACTATTATAAGTGGACTATATAAAAAAGAACTTACCAACGCAGAAAGCGAATATTTCTAACCCAAACACTAGCAGTATATATTGGGATTAGGTGTATATGCCTAGATATATGTTAACTTATAGTATATATATATATTATATATAATATATATAATATAACGATATATATATTATATATATGTGATAGTGTTGTATAGTATATAGATAGGGATGTGAGGGGTTAGTATAATATATATTATGTATATAATATATAATATATATATATAATATTATTATTAATATTTGATAATAAAGGTGTTGGGTTGTGGGTGGGGTATATATATATATCATATAATATATTATATAATGTATCTTATATAGATACAAATGTACAATACTTATAATGTGAACTACTACTATGATATAGGGCATATAATATGATATATATATGGTTTAGCAAAATAATTTAATTGGGTATGGGGGGTAGACTTATTGGGCTGCGTATAAAATTCTCATCCTAAGTAATCTGGGTGGGGGTGTGTGCAGAAATATAAGTAGATAGATATGAAGATATGTAATTTAAAGGATCACAAGAGTGCTTTGTTATGTCACTGTGCCGAGAGATGTCACTGTGTCTCAGGTTGATGTGGGGAAACGTTTACTTCCATGCCGTATCCCGTAAATTTGAGATCCTCATCGACCTTTGTCTAAAGTGAAAACAGTTTACAGAGGCGAAAAGCGACTGGGACAGCGCAAAGCCAACCCAAGGTAATAATTCAATCTCGAAGATATTAGATTAACTTCAATCATTATTTAAAACAAAAAAATTGTGTTTCAAAAATTGAGTACCCAACAATTCATTTGTGGATAAATAATAAACACATTATATCAATAAATCAATTAAATAAATAATCCATTAAATCAAATATTGTTGAATCATAATGAATCAATCCATTAATATAATAAATAAATAATAAAAACAATCATAATAATAAAACATACAATTAATAATTATTAATTATAATTAACACTTATTTAGGTGCAGTATCGCCACAGACAAAACCCACATATCCCTTCCGAAATTTCACTTTTAACACTCACATAATCCACTAGAAATCACAGATCTGGAATTATACACCCGAGTCTACCTTTATCCTAACATCTCTTTTCCTTCATAAACTATTCCCACCCTATCTCCTCGCCCTCCACTCTCTCGTTCACCCCGAAATCATACCAGGCAGTCTCCAAAATTCAATCTCCCTCTTTCCTTTCAACTTAGTTTCTGTGTATTCCTAAAGCACATCAACCTTTTCCTCAACATCCACCCTACTTCCTCTCTTTCAATATCCTCGTTTTACCCCTCTCACATTCAGTAACCCCCACCCTGATAACTACATCTCCTCCCCAATCATTTTCCTATTTCTAATAGATAACTCAATCAGGCGTCACGCTTTATGAGGATCCCCACACTCCTTGGATTAAATATATTAAGCCCAATCACCGAAGGGCTACCACCCGCCACCCTAACCTTTACAATCACAAGCGAACATAATACAATAATTGTTAAAAAAAGATATTAAAGCCAGATTTGAAACAAAATAAAACAGAGTTAAAATGATCAATATTAAAATATACCAAACAATATAAAATATATATAAATTATAAAAAATATAAGAAATATTAAAAATAATTAAAAGGGTTGGTGGTTAAACCCTACACTCCCTCAATTTACACTATATACCCCCGTTAAAACTTTATTTATTTTAGACTAACAAACCTCTGGTTTAATTATTTTAAAACACACACACACGTATCACAATATAATTAGGATTTAGCACAAATATATTTAGGTTACTACAATGTTGTGTGACGTTTGAGGTAATTTTCCTGGAAGACCTTTTCAATTTGTCAGTATGATAAATTGATATTGTAGATAGGATAGATTTACAAATGTTACAATCTTCTTAAATATACGTTAACATTATTTATTTACTAAAAATTATGTTAATTAACTGCAAAACGAGTCATCAACATTGGGGGCAGAGCAGCAAAGACATTATTCGAAACCTTAACACAGACAATTCAATGTTTTGACGTTTGAAGGTGATATTTTTTCCGGGAAGTCCTTTTCAATTTGTCTCAGTTATGATAATTTTTCTTGATTGCATGTATAGGACCAAAATTTACAAATGTTACAATCTTCTTAAATATACGTGTGGAGACCAATTTACAATCATAGAAATATGGGATGAGAACTTAGTCAACATTTGTATTAACGAGGAGAGTACTTGAAATCTTTTGAGGGTTATCATCGTTGTTGTCCTACTACATCGGGTAGTGAGAGAGACGAGATTTGTTCATTAATAAAGAAATCATGGAGTTTCTGTAGGATTTCTTCTTTAATACATGCAAACAGTGAGAAAAAAGATGCATTTACATATAAATATATCTCTCCAGGCATTATAAATATTCGTTGAGCTTTTCTAACTCACGAAGTAAAATATGGCTTGCGAAATTATCACATCTTGTCGTACAACTTTAATTCTTGCGTTACATCTTAACTTTAACTAGTTTGCGATATACATCACTCTACTGGTGAGGTCATACGACTACTGAAACTTGAGAGCATTACTTTACTGTATTTCGATTCATTTGCGTGATTACACATTAATACACGGGCTTCAATCAATTAAATGGATACTTCACGAACTCCAATGTCACCAGAGACTACGTAATTATTAGAAAGACATAATATGTTACACGTTAACCATATGAATGAGAATAAGCACTTGTCGATATAATATTATGCACACGAAAATGACTCAAAGCACTCAAGCTACAGGCGTAACCTAATTTTTCCCAAGAGGAAGCGTTGTACAAAAGGCGAACCTTTCCTGCTCCAGCTCAGAAGAAGCTATATCATGCGAAGGTATTATGATGGATATAAAATAGTTATATACCATGATTTTTATAAGTGAGGCCCTGCTGTAACTCGATGATTTTGTACTTTTCGGGTCTTTCCAAATTAGGCTATCTTCTGCTGCTTGGGGGTTCTTGATAATGTGGGTTACGAACCCCATTTACATGTTCTTTCTATTGATGTTATTTGGACCCCAAGTTGATGGTTCTTCTCATGATTGATGGTCACCTGACACCCAAGCTGGTTTTTCTTATTTTTTCGATTTCATCTTGTTTTTATATTGGAGGTCTTCGTGACCCTAGTTTCCTGAGTTTTTTAATGGGATCTGTCTTAAGGTTTTAACTGTTTGGTCAACGTTAACCCCTAGTTGCCTTGTCTTTTACTATGTAGGGGATTTATTAATTGGGTTGACCCCTCAGTTGCTGGTTCTTTACTATTGGGTCAAGTCGACCCCAGCTGCCTTTGGTCTTTATATGTCAGATTTCTTTCTTCGTTTACTTTGGGGTCACTTACCCCATGTGTTTGTTCTTCTATAACTGGGTCACGTAACCCCCAGTTGCCTTGTTACTTTATAACATGGGCGTCATCGTACCCCAGTTGCTTTTTTTCTTGTTATATCTGGGCTCACGCTGAACGCCAGTGTTACTTGCTTTACAATTTGTCAGTTTCTCTTTTCTTTACGTTGTTATCACGTGCCACTAGTTGCTTGTTCTTAGATCGCAGTTGCACGGTTACAGTTTGGGAGATATATAAAACATATATGATATATTCTAATAAATAATTAATATAGTTATTACATTGTGTACAATTATATATATACTGTAATATAATATATATATATAGCTTATATATATATATATATTATATATATATAATATAATATATAATATATATATAGTATCATATATTATATATATATTTATTATATTATATAAAGTATATAATAATAATAATGATAATTAGTATGATATATATATTATATATATATATATATATATATATATATATCATAGCTATACTATATACATATATAATATATATATGCTACTTGATAAGCCTGTATATATGTATTTCTACTTTCACTGTCGTGTGTTGGCACTGACCCTCTAACTCGGGATGGATTCTAGTTACTCTTTCGGCGTCTCTTAATTGAGGCTTTTCTGCTTGCTTTTTCTTCGTATTATGAGGGTAAGACGATAACTGCCTCTTTTACATGTTCTTATATTGGGTTCATCTTACCCATAATTAAGATGCGTTCTTTATATTGATTGGCTAAGCAAGTCCTGACCCCAGTGGACTTGTTCTTTATTTTGTCATTTGTTTTTTATTGGAAAGATCTCGTGACCTAGTTCTGTTTCTTAATATTTGGTATTGTGAATGACGCTCAGGCAGATTGACTGTTTGATTAATATCATCTGGGGTTAGTGTTTAACCAGTTGCTGGTTTCGCTATATATTGGGGCAAGACCCCAGGTGCTGTAGTGGTCATTATATATTGTTAAGTTTCCTCTGTCCTTTACATTGGGTGCCGTTGACCCATTGTTTGTTGATTGACGAAGTAGTAACGTTGGCAGTTGGTCTTCTTGTATAATGGGGATTCACGTAAACCCCAGTTGCTTTTCCTTTATAGTGGGGTTCACGTGAACCCAGTTTACTTGCTTTTACAGTTATTGTCAAGGTTTCTTTTTCTTTTGACGTGTTTTTATCAGACAGCGCATGACGCACTAGATTGCTTGCTTCTTATGCGAGTTGACAAAGGGATTACCTATCTTGGCTGAGCTACTATTTATTTGAATGAGACTTATATATATACTAATAAGTTATGTGATTATCAGTTATAACTTATATTAATAGTCTATATATATATATAGGATATGTATATATATATTATTTAATACGTAAGTTTAATTATATATATATAATGGCTTACATATAATATATATAATATATATATCTTGTTAATATATCATAGCATATTAATAAATACTCATATATACTATAAGCTACTAAAGTATATAGTATGAGCAGGCCTTCTAACTTAATTGAGCTTACCATCATAAAATAGGGTATATCTTAGTATAATGTAATTGTTTATATAAGGGTTAAGCGCACTGCTAACTCCGACTGCGCTTTACTAACTTTTTCGGGGTCTTTAAATTAGGCTTCTTCTGTTGCTTGTTCTTGATATGGGGGTTACGTAACCCCATTTAACATGATTCTTCCTATGTATCATACATCAGAATATTTTTTATGGCTGTATATAAATGCAGCTGACCCAGCTGCTGGTTTCTTTATTTTTTCATTTTTCTTGTTTTTATTTGAGGTTCAGTTACACCCTAGTTTCCTGTTTTTTATATTGGGGTAACGTTACCCAGTGCTTTTCTTTATAGTTGGGTTAGTGACCATTCCCAGTTGCTGGTTCTTTGTGTTCTTGGGTCAGTGACCCCACGCTGCCTGGTGGTCTTTTATTGTCAGTTTCTTTGTTAATTTACATTGGGTCAACCTTTTACCCCATTGTTTTTCATTTTTCTCCAATGCGGATCACGTAACCCCAGTTGTGCTGTTCTTCTATAATTGGTGGTCCACGTATACCCCAGTTGCTTTTCTTTATTTGGAGCCGGTACGTGTGAACCCAGTTACTAGCTTTACATATTGTCAGTTCTTCTTTCTTTACGTGTATCTCAGGTGATCACTACGGATGCTTGTTCTTAATCGGCGATATGCCGGACTACATGGAGAGATAATACAATAGTATCAGATATAGATAGCAGGAGCTACTATATTCAGAAAACTACGCATATAAAGATATTATATATTATATAATTCTAATTAAGCTATATATATGTATAGGCTGGTTAATAACAGCATATAGCTAATAATCCATATAAATATATAGATAAGTACTAGTATATATTAAAGTAGTATACTATATAGATTATCATATAATAGCTATATAGACATATATAATGAGATGTATATCAAAGATCTATAAATGCGCTATAATAAAAGCTAAATATAAGCACAACAACACAGAACGAAACAACACAACCCACAATTAGTTCCGGCCAATATATCATACCTAAGTACCTATAATGAATACTAGATAATAGATAATTATCTTAGGCCTATATACCATTTAAGAAAATATTTGTGTACCACTACTATATATGGATATATATATACAACCTATAACCGATTGCCTCTATATATACAGGTATATAATATAACGAACTAAATATAGAATCTTATACTTAGATATACATTATAATTAAAGTGGATAGTATATAGTTCTATAAATCTCTCATGTAATCGTTTATAATTTATAATACACAAAATGTGGGCACTTCGCTTAACCTCGATGGGATTCTATTTTTTCGAGTAGATCTTTAAAATTAGGCTTCTTCTGGTTGTTTTCTTCCTGATATTGGGGATACGTACACCCGCACTTTACATGTGCTTCATTACTTCTTGGGAGTTATATTGACCCCATTGTGCATGTTGCTTATAATTATTCGCAGGATCCCTGACCCCAGCTGATACGTATGCATTATATATTAAGTCTACTTTTCTTGTTTGTTGTATAATTGAGGTTCGCGTGACCCTAGGGGTTCCTGTTTTTTAATATTGGGAGCTAGACACGTTTACCCCAGTTTGCTTGTTCTCTTGCTATTTTCGGGATTAGGTGACCAGTTGCTGGTTCTTCTATCTTGTGTCAAGTGACCCAGCTGCCTTTTGTTTGGTCTTGTATATTGTCAGTTTTTGTCCTTTACAATGGGGTCAACTTGACCCATTGTTTTTGGCTTTAAATAGGTCGGATATAGCAACGTAACCCCAGTTGCTGCTGTGTATTCTATTACTATGTAGAGGTAACACTGCAAGTAACCCTCCTGTTGTTTTTATCCGGAATTTATAATCTCGGTAGTCGCACCCGCTCACGTGCCAGGACACAATGTAACTTGCCGAGTGTCTATTTATTGTCAGTTGCTTTTTTCTTTACGTTGTTATCACGAGACACTACTTTTTCTTAATGCAGTTGCCAGATAGATTGGGAAATATATATATAATGATCAAGTTCTTATATAACTAAGTATATATCGATATATATGGATAGATCGATATATTATAGAGTTTACTATTAATATCATATATATATATAATATATATATAATATTATATATATTATAGGTGTTTTACCATAATAATAATATATATAATACTCAACGTCGCCCCCATAGCATCCCTATCCTCAGCTCCATTGCTATAATAACTATTAGTTATATATATGTGAGTGTGTGTATAATATTTATAACTAGTAGCATTCACGCGCACTGCCTAACTCGATGGCTAATTTTACTTAGCTTTTCGACGAGATCTTAAAATAGGTTTTTCTGTGACTCTCGCTTCCTTGAGATATTCGTAGATCGTTACGTAACTCTCACCCAATGTTTAGCAATGAGTTCTTCATCATCTCAAATGGTTATTTGACTCGCCAGTTTAAGTAGTTCTTGTATAATTTGTGAGGCTCACCGTGGACCCAGCTGCTTTGTTCTTTATTTTTATTCATTCTTCTTGTTTTTATCATTGGGGTCTCGGGTGACCCTAAGTTTCTGTTTTTTATATGGGTAACGTTCCCGCCAGTTGCCTTGATTCCTTTATATTCAATTGGTGGTACGGTGGACCATCCACAAGCTCTGACTTGGTTCTTTATTTGGCGGTGCAACCGTCGACGACCCAGCTGACTTGGTTCTTTCATATTGCAGTTTCTGTTGTTCTCGCTTAACCAATAGAGGGTACACATTGCCCATTAGTTTAGGTTCGGTTATGAATGGGTTCAGAGATAAACCCAGTTGATTGTTTTTCTCTAATAGGGTCCCCAGATCACAGCAACACGCCCATTTGCTTTTTCCTCTGTTGACTATATTGAGGTCACGGTTGAACCCCAGTTACTTGCTAGGTTACTCTTTGTCACGGATTATCTTGATATTCTGACAAAGTTGTTACAGCGTAGACACATAGATTGAGACTTAGTTTTCTTTATTTAGCAGTTAGAAATCTCCGCAATACGATTGGGAGAAGATTCAGATAAACGGGATATATGAAAAATTATAATAAGAATTTTAAAAAGAATAATTATTTTATATCATAATTATTACGTAAATAACTCAAAATATATATATATATATATATTGAGAATTTAAACCATATAAAATATAATATATAAGTAATTAATAGTAATAAATAATATATACCAAATCATATATATATATAATAAATAGTATATTAAATTAATTATTTAAATATTAAGTATTCTTATATTTTGAGATATACATATATATATAATTGTATGATATAGGTAATATACTATATATATATATATAATATTATTGTATAGATTTAGTAATATTATTAATTATATGTATTTTTTATTAAGTGGGGCACTGCTAACTCGATGGGATTTAGTTATTTTTCGGGTTCTCTTAAAATTTAGGCTTCTTCTGTTGGCAGATTTTTTGATTATTGGGGTAACGTAACCCCATTTACATATTTTCATGTGGGGTTATTTGACCCCAGTTGATGGGGTTCCTTTATATTTGAATGGTCTACCTGACTCCCAGCTGCTTGTGTCATTTAATTTTTTTCGTTTTCTTGTTTTTTATGAATATGAGAGTGTTTCTTCGAGCGTTGACTCAGATCTCTGTTTCCTCGTTATCATTACTGCGATCCTAAGTTCAGAATTGTGGGTATTATTTAGGCAGTTTACCGCCACGTTTCGTACTTGTTGTTTCCGATTCATCCAGTACTCATTGGGGTTAGGATAGACCACGTTACATGGCTTACTTATTTTCGAGTACATCCTCGCGGGTCAAGTGTCCCAGACTGCTTGCGTGTTCTCTCCAGTAATTGTCAGTTGCTCTCTCGTCTGTGTAACTTGGGTCCAACCTTGACCTCTCAACTCTAGTATAAGTTCTTATTTTTCGATACTCGCGGGTCATACTCCAAGCTCCAGCTGTGCTCTCGCTCTAGCTCTTCTATAAATGGCGCAAGAGTTCTACGTACCCCAGCTTGCTTTCTTACTCTAGTTAATTTAGGTGCGTTCACCTGTACAAGAACCCAGTAGTTACAGTTTTTAAATCACATTGTCTTTTGCTTCGAGCAATTTTTTTTCCGCTTGCTTCTTCGAGAATTAAAGAAAAATATTCACTTTCCAAATGAATCTAAATCTCAACATGCTATTCGGTAACAGTACCGTCTAATGAGCATAAGGGAAGGGATGCAGGACGCAACACGATGACAAACAAATATATTTCAGTTCGAAAACAAATCCTATGTAAATATGCAAATTTTTTATTTTTATTAAAAACAATGATTATAAATTAACAGTTTAATACTTACAGTTTCAATAATAATTAATTATATATAATAATAATAATTAATAATAATAAATAATAATAATAATATAATAATTATAATGAATAGATAATAATTAATAATAATAAAATAATAATAATTGAATAACAATAATAAAAATACATAATGAATAATAATAATAATAATAATATCAATAATAATATAATAATAATAAATTAATTAATATTAATTAAATAATAATAAAATAGAATAACAAAATCGCTTTATGAGAATAAAAACAAATGCACAAAGCAAGAAAAAAGAATGGACTTTACTTAATTTAGGGTATATATTATATATATATATATATATATATATATACTATACTATATATATATATATATATATATATGATATTATAGTATTATATATATTATATATATATTATAATATATATATATATATATATATATAGTATTATATATACTTATATATTATATATATTTATATATAATATATATATATGGTCATTACCGTTAAAATACAAAAAAAAACTCAGAAAATTCAAATTAGACCACAACCTCCTATCTAGTGCGGCGGAACTGGCTTACACACGAAATTGCCCGATATCTGAACAGCATTGCCATATCTTTAATAACTCTTTCATGATTAATCAATAATCGGACATGTATGTAAAATTATCAAACTTCAGAACTTGAAAGCCCTACTAATATATTCGCCTCATGTCGATGTAGAATCTTGTTCATAAATGTATTCGGTGTGTTCTTGACACGATTGAACATTAATACATAACGAAGTGTATTCACTCCAAATAACCTACCCCAACCAAGATATATCAGAACCGAAATCATGAGGAACCTTTTTTTAATTGTTTTTGTGTTACTCAAACCACCGTTTAAGGATTTTAAAGAAAACATGTAATCTACAACTGATGGTATGCCGATGGGCTCACCCTTGGACTAATTTGCTGACATTCTATAATGTCAATCTTCGGAAAAAAAACAAAATCCTTCGTGAACGAAACAACTTTACTAACTAATTGTCCAGTCCTCTCCGTTTTCTTTACTCTGTTGTTATCATGTGCAACTAGTTAAGCTTGATTCTAATGCCTCCAGTGCCAGAACCTTGGGGAGTATATAAACTATTATATATATATATATATATATATATATATATATATATAATATATATCTATGTATCGAGATACGACTCAACAAATGTAATAATATAGTAATACTTAACTATCTTATTATTATTTATTCCAGGAACATACGTAATCTTATCTATACATCATGTTCATCAATCAATATAGAAATCATATAGATATATGATATTGTCTACATGCTTAATATATATACATACGAATTAGTAGTCTTTGTGTGTGTTTGTCGAATTTTTAAAAAGTGGGGCGACCTGCTAACTCGAGGATGTACTTACTTTTCATAGTGCGTAGTCTCCGTTTAGATTAGGTGCTGTCTTCTGTGTGATTGACTCATGCTTCTTTTGTATTGGGTACGTAATTCCCAATTATTAAGTTTTTATTCATGATATCGGTTATTTGCGACTCCCCCACATTAATCAGTTCTTCTTATTTTATGAGGTCACTTACTCCCAAGCACGGGAGGCTCTGTTCTTATATTTTATTCATTTCTTGTTTCAGTTAACGGTATTTTGGTCTCGTGACCCTAGTTTCCTGTTTTTTATTTATTGGAACTTATTGATCCTATGGGCCACGTTCCCACGGCTTGTTCTCATATTTTACTCTTAGAAGGTTAAATGCTGATACCTCAGCTGTGTGATATATTATATATTTTGTGTGTCTCAAGTGAACGCTCTAGGGTATGGCACGTTGATGCTATTTTATATCACTGTCAGTCTCATTGTCCGATTTTATAGTTGGAGTCCACTTGACCCCATCCTTTTTGTTCTTATGATGGGGTCAGGTAACTCCGCATATGATTTGATTTCTTAATTTAATTGGGTCCCCAACCCCAGTGCTTTTTCTTATATTGAGTCACGATCAGCATTAAGTAAAATTTAAGTTAACTGCCGTGAACCTCAAGTTTACTCGCATTAATCTCATGTGTCAGGTGTGAACATATTACTTTACTTTTATATATCACAGTGAAACTACGCTAGCTCTATTACTATATATGACATTGCCGATACTATTAGATCCAGAAGACAAGATAAAAATGATAAGAATAAAGAATTATACTATGATAGATTAAATATATACTTCTATCAATAACTATACCTCTCATATTGCTATTATTTGTGACTATTATAATACAGATAAGGTAAGTAGTAAGGGCTAGATTATATGATAATATACTTATATATTATTTCGTATATATATATATTATAATTTTTGTATAATATCTCTGCTACTTATATCTCTCTCATAATCTAAATAATAATGACTTCCATGCTCTCAAAATATAAAGTAACATCTACTCTATGTAATATTTATATTAAGATGGGCAGTCTGACTCTATATACACTATGGAATTGTTAGTACAAGGTCTTCGGGCCTACTATACTAAATTTACGGGCTTCTTGTCTATCTTCTGGCTTGTTAGTTTCGACAATTGGGGTAACGATAAGCCCACTTTAGCCTGTTCCTTGTCCCTCCTGGTGTACTAATAACTTGATCCCCAGTTGATTTCTTATATGTGAGTCACCTGACCAGCTGCTGTTTTCTCTTTATTTTTTCATTTTCTTTTTTATATTGGGGTCTTGACCCTATGTTTACCTCAAGATTTTTTATATCGGCCGAGTTAGACTGTACGATCTCGTCCACTCAGTATTTGCTTGGTTCTCTCTTAACTGATTGGGGTTAAGAGGGGACCCAGTTGCTAGAAGTTGTTGCTTTTACTATAGCTGGGTCCAGAGAGCTAGACCAGATCATCGACATTTTGCTCTACCTTTAGTTCTCTCTGAGACAAAATCTATTCAAACATAGTCAATACGGACATTGTGCCACGTTTCGTTGTTACTTTTACACTATAGGGGTCACTTATACCTACGCCATATGTTTGGTTCTATCTGTAGTTAATGGTGAGTTATACGTAAACACCTATGATTGCTTGTTCTTCATATAATAATGGTGTGTGTCAACGTGATTCAGTTCGCTGTGTGTTCGCGTTAAGTCAAGTATAATGGATACCTAACTCAAGTATAGCTGGACGTTTAAGTCTCATATATGCTTCACAGATTCATTCTTTTTCTTCACGCTTGTATTCACGTGATGAATCCTCAGAATCTCCGAGCACCTTGATTCCATCTATAGCCAGTTGCAAGATATTCAAGTGAAATAATTCAAACTGATAACCAACTTTAGGTCTCAATGAAATTAGTAATACTCATAAATTCGATCATTTGATTATTATAATTTATAAATATATACTCAATTATTATAATATTAGACTTCTATTTAGATAAGGATCTTACAAGCATATATATAAACTAGTAAGTAATCTACATCTATGTGGATAAGCGATATACTTAATTGTTCAATATCTAGTTACTGTTAAAATGGGCAGCAAATACGATGAAATCTATATAAATATTAATGAAGAAATTATTTAAATATTTGATACTAAATATGTTTTCCAAATTTTTATAAATTATAAATGTTAAATACTAAATATCTTAATTATATTTAAATTGATTTATTTCTATATTTTAAATAACCTCCGATTTAAACTGTCATAAAAAGTGACTAGAAACTAATTTCTACAACAGTCGAATGAAGTCAACTTTACAAAAATTATATATACTTGCTTTTTGAACACTTCAGATGGTATCATAGATTTCTGGTGAAGCGCTGAACACAAGTTTTTCAATTTTAGTGGCACTTAAAGTGTTTTTTTACAAGTATAAAAGTCATGCTTGTTTAAGAAATTAGTCGTTCTTAGGCCTTGATGATGATGATGGAACAACGTTATATTATAGAAAAGGAAACAGAAGAAAAGAAACTGAGTTATCTCTGAACTCTGTAGTACAAAAGTGCACCCATTCATACATGGGTAACTAGTACCAAACTTTGTTAGTGCCAAATTATAGATATAAAAATATAATTACATACAGTAGGTCAGAGAGATAGGGAAATTATCGGACATATTGCGGATACGCTCAAAGTTTACCATATAAATATATTTATAAAATTTTATATACCCTTCAAAATTCAAAATTTCAACGGCTATTTTCAAAGAAAGCCAAGCCTTGATTTGCGTACGTTAAAAAGTAAGCAAGCTTTTGACTGCTTAATAGCATACAAATATCTCATCTCCTTCTTAAATGGCAGCCTCTCTTTTATGGTTTTTAGAAAAAAAATAATTAAATAACTTTTATTAAAAATATTTGGCAATTTCCATAAAAAAAATATTTACCAAGATAAATACTAAAAATATTTATGATTATAAAAATAAACTTTTGTTTTATACGAAGCCATATAAAATTTGCATTATTTTTTGGCTGCAAAATTTGCCGTGAAATAGTAAGCTCATACACCTTCACAAGATGATCAGAAAATTATATTAGATTGAAGTACTATAATTTTAACTATATCCATAGTATATGCATAATTAAAATATATTTATTCTGTGCTATATTTATATGCTAATGTTGGCTATAATCATAGTATATATAACTAAATTTATAGTACTTTAATCAAATGTTATATTTTTCGGACCATCTTGCGTGTGTGTGTGAGTGTACTTTTCGCGGCAAAAGTTGCTGCCAAAACTTAAAACAAATTTAATATGGCTTCGTACGTAGCAAAAGTGGAAACTTGTTGAATAAGAGTTACTTTCAGATCTAATTCCTTCTTGCTTTAATTTCATACATTTCTGATTTATATATCAACTTTTTTATTTATTTTGCAATGAATATTTTTTTTGTTTTTTTTTTATTTTGTTTTTTCTTTCTTCTTTTTTTTTTTTTTATTTTGCTTTTTTTTAAAGATAAACAGAAAAGAAAATATTCTTTAAAGAGTTTAAAAACTTTTGTCGAGACTCAATGTACTAAATATTTACATAAATATTTACATGATTTATACTATTAGCTGAATATAAAGACAAACTTTTATGATACAACAGGGATTGGTTGCTAAAAAATTTTACTGTCTAAAAAGTAATTTTCTATAGTCTTACCCCATTCACTGGAGTTAGGCCTTAGATTTAATGAATACTTGTATGATGATATCATAATAGTACTAACTTATATTATGAATATAATATAATATATGATATAATATATAGATATAATATAATATCATATATATTATAACTATATATATATAATATCATATTATATATTATATATATAATTATATATATTACTTATCAATATTTTCAAAATCTTTAAATCATCAAATTATCAAATTATCTTGCAGACATAATATTATTGAAAAGAATAACATTCTCATGGAGATCATTTCATTGAAACATGGTCATAAATATTTGTCTCATATGAGGCTCCAACTCCATACACCCCTTAACCTAGTAAGTACAGTAATCTTTATTATTATATTAGTAATTAAATATTAAAATATTCTAAATCAATCATAATCTCATATATCAGTTCTACTCAACTTTTCAAAGGGGGCACCAATCCCTAGGTTGAGAATAGTATGCCAATTTTCTTATAGAATTTTTTAGGATTTATCTAGTATTATTAAGATTTCTCAAATGGATCTTCTGCGAATCTGTGAATGATGTTATTTAATTATGTTTTATATATAGCTACTTTGTCTTTAATTTTAATTAGAGTAATGCAAATTACTGACTTTTGGATTAGGGGTGATATAGGAAGAGAGCAAATTCGAATTTACCTATGAAAATAAACGTTATTTTCCATGAAAAAAAACACATCCTGAAAAAAAACAGTAAAAATTGTTTTTTTTATGTTTTTACAATTTTCTGTTGGAATTTACATGTTTGAAATAATAATCTTTTATCTTTTACCAAAGAAATATTCCTAATTTTGACATTTTTTTGTTCCAATTTACCTACAAGGTTCACTTTATTAACATTTTAATTCAATAATTATAATCAGAATTTGAAATGCATAGTGCAAAAAGTTGTGTGACGTGTACTTTTTAAGGAATAAAAAGGTAGAATAAAAACCACGCATGAAATATAACTTTTGTGTGTAGACGTTGCAAACTATTATTATTGCTACATATATCTAGAACTAGGAAATTCTGAAAATTCGCCAACTGAGAGAGGGATGATTATAGGCTAAGGCGCTAAGCTTAGGTCTGTACTGCCTGCTCGTTTGCCCACTGTCATTCTTTCACACCGAATACTTCCATACGACTGGGAATTATCACATGATCAGTCATACTTCAAACATTAATATGTCGGCTTGATTCACCGCTATGAGCCCAGTGATATTGAGCCTTGACAGTCAGTCATCGCGACAGTAGTCGAAGACCTCAGAAAGGAACTGTGGGTGCTGGGAGTGGTACTAGTGATTGGTGCATCAAAACTTGATATTCAAAGCCAAAATAATTAATGTTCATCATTATCCATGGCTTGCTTATCCATTTACAACCTTGGTATCAATTTTAATTCAATATTATATTATTTCATATTGCCTCTTTAAGTCACTATTGAGTCATTTCATTCAGACTTTATTTTATGATTAAACTATTATATACCGATTAAAATTTTGCTTCTTTTTCATTAAAATATCATGTTCAGAATCTGATACAAATGAAAAATACATGATAAAATTAGTAAGTAGAATCCTACAAACAGCAGTCTGCAGGCTTACAACCTACTGTAAATATACAACGTAAAACAATGATAAAAATATAAATAGACAAATCGTAGTTCTGCTATTTATAAATCATAATAGGAATATTTGTTTAATTTCAAGTATCCTTATATTTGAAAAACATGAAATATACTCCAGTGAATTATCATAATAGACCTCTTATATTTGTAAAAAATAATTATAAATGAAAAAACATATAAAAAAACATGTTTTAAAGAAACGTGATTTGGAAAAAAAAACGTTTGCTCAACTTTAACCTTAGCTTAAGAACATACGAATATTTAGTATTTTGTAGATTGTTTTGTATTAATTATAATTATTATTTGATATCAAATCAAGCCTTAAACCTTCAAGTATTATATCTACTATTATATTACTTAAAAGGTTTATAGATTGGTTTGATAATTATAATGCTTAAAGGTCTATTAACCTTCTTCTTGATTTTTAAAGTAGTTTTTTATTTTTATAAAATTTGAAGTGTTTTTTTTATTTCTTGTTTGGTTTAAAGTTAGGTAGTTTTCATATTATAATGTATACAAATTATAAAAGATGTGCAGCTGTATTGTTTTTTTTTATTTATTTCAGATGAGTTAGAAAGGCAGGCAGTTGATCGTCCGATATTTGGCCAACAAGTGACCGTTATGAGTGAGTCTGAGAAACAATATCTGAAGCAGGCGAGGAAGGAGGGTACAGGAAATCATGAAAACCATGAAGAACACCACTCGTCTTCACTCTTAGAATCTGGAGCAGGACTTGCAGAAACACTGTGCTTCTTTGTTTCCCCTGGCATTTCATTAGGTGCCAAAGCACTAGCAACTGTAACCACACTTCATGCTTTTATTACCCCACCAGTTAGCTAACTATAAACAAACTATCCCAAAGTAGTAACATTACATCATCCATCAGACTCTAATTTCCTTTTGATCCATAATTAACACTCGAATATCATCTATCATTGATCATAACCTATACAATTTACCAGCCCATTAAAGATATTTTAATAGTACTAGATACATTCTAACTTGAAACACTGGAGGTACTTTGACCTTACCCAGCAGAACCTGAAGGGTCAAAGAAGGAACCCTCACCTCTCGCTGAGAGCAATAGAAATCTACAGGTGGTGTATATGGCGATTTAAGGCTAATATTATTATTGAGATATGGTAGTTTTAAGTATTTGTATTTAGGAATTGTATTGGGAAATAGGGGAGTAGTAAATCACTTTTTACAAACGTCCCAGTAGAAGAAGCATTAACACTAGGTCACGCATAACCATTTAACCATAAGCAGTATATCGGTACTTATGCTTCCTTCAACACTCCTACAACAAAATATATGTCATATTAGCTCACACAGCAATGAAATTCACATTTTTCCTTCAATGATCTATTTATATTAAAGATCAGAATATTCCCCCCTTCCCCAATTATAAAGCGCGCAATTAATTATCCACAACTCTTAAGAACAAAGGTAATTATTTGAGTATGGTGACTTAGTCACATACATCAGTATGATAAAATTAATAAACATTTTCATTTACAAAAAATGCGTTTAAAACAATATTGGAAGTTTTAATTTCTTACGGATTTTCGTGTGACTTTACGCATCATACTTTTAAATGGAAAAATATAAAAAAACTAACCATCTCGAAACATTTTAAACCGGCTAGAATTTTCTCTCGTTTTTCTTTGTAGGGCTTCCGGCTGGATCAATGCTTTGTTCCGATTTTTAATATATCGATTTAATATTTTTTTCGAATAACTACTGTGAACGATTATAACAATTCCGATCTGTTAATAGCGTAAATTGTACGCGTCCATACGTTAATTATATAAAATAGCAGAATTAAATGATTTCAATTTTGTTAAAATTAATGAATAAGTATTAAAATTAAAATAATAAATAAAAGTAAGATAAGATCACTTTTTCTGTATAATACAACAACACTGACGCAATATATGATTAATATATATAGTATATATACTATCATATAAATATCATATATATATATATTATTTATATATGTAATAATAATTATTATTATAATAATTACTTTAATAATATATTATACTTATATATATATTACTATAGTATATATAATAATCATTATTATATATAATTATTACCATTATTACTTATACTAGCTTAGTAATTATATATATATCATAATGACTATTATTATACTTATATAGTATTTATATATATTATATATATATATATTATCATATATATAATTATTACACTATATAATACAATATATATAATTATTATATAACTTATATAGTGAATATTATATATTTATACTATATATTATATATTATATATATATTAATATAACTTACTTATTGATAATTTTTATTCTTTTTATAAAATATTGTATTTAATATTAATAACATATATTTTTATTTAAGCAGTTTTGTATATCTCTATATAAGTATATATTATAATACACTATAATATATTATACTTTACAGTTGTCACCACCCACTACGGGAGAGCCTATTCAAGCGAGGGGGATGTTTACACGCCAAATTGCATCCGCTAGCGCAAATTTCGCAGATGAGCACAGACGCAGGCTTTTAAGTGAGGAGATTAAATTCGACAGCGAACACACAGAAGAAGGAACGAGAGTTCACAGAACAACGTTAGGCAGGAAAGAAGGGTAAGCACCGCAGCCGAAACTTAGCCTGGGAGTTACCCCAAATATCTTACACAAAACTCGTGAGTCAGACACATCACCCCCTGGTACGAGGGCGTACGTAAAGGTTTGCGGTGCTACGCGAGTTGCGTGATTTCCTTCGACACCTGCCCGACTCGAACCATATAGAAAGAGATAAAGCACCAAATCTTGCCTTCAACGAAGTTGAAGCAACTTGAAGGTAACAGTTCCAGATCAGAGTTTATCAAGCAATTTTGGCTTACTCCCTGACTCGACCCTGTCAAAAGCCGAGGTGAAACCAGAGACCCCCTCAGATTGAGGGAACAGCATACTCAATACAAGGGGCGGATCGAGCCCTTGTATAGCTGGATACCTGAGAAGCAGAAAATACGTCGCAGTTAACAGAACTCTCAGTTTCTTTGAGCCCGCCCTTAGCAACCGTTGTGATGTTGAGGTTTCCAAGACATTTTTTGTTTACTATTGAAGGGCCTAAGCGATGTTTATCATTGTCCTAACAGGAGAGACGAGTTTGAGTTTTTAAGATATTGCCAATTTCACGAGGTTGAGACGACCCCATACGGAAATTCTTTCCAAATCAAGATGAATGAAGAAATCGAAAGGCATAAGGGTGTTCCCAGAAGTAAAACGAGGAGCAGTAATTGTGAATCGAGTTGAAGAATGAAGGGTCGAGTTCATCGGCAGTTCACAAGTTAGATTAGGAGTATAGATGTGCAGCGTGAGGAATAGATCCATTAATGAAAGGAGAATAAAGTAGGAGATTAAAACAGAACCCTGATGAGCGACACCACTATTGACAGAAAAAGAAGAAGAAGTTCGAAACTTTACTTTCTAGAACGGTTAAAGCTCGTTTCACAAAAAACTAGAAAATACAGTGAAGCAAAGCAGCAATAGAGAAGGAAATCCCAAAGGAGGGGAGCTTGCTGGAGAGCAGTGGATCGGCACAAGCCCCCGTCAAATTGCTTTGGAATACCAAGCGGCGTCATAGCGCCACCCGCAGGTCTCATGGTCTCCCGTGAATATTATTATATTATATAGTATATTATATACTATATATATATATATATATATATATATATTATTATTATATAATTAATATATAGTATATATATACAATACTTTTATATATTATAATATAGAATATATATAGTATCTATATATATAATATTATATAATATTTATAGATATTCTATATTTTTAGATTCTTTATTCAACACTAATAGTATACATATCACAGATATGATATTAATATATACTTATATTATATAATATATAGTATATATATCATCTTATATATATATATATATACTTAATTATATACATTTATATAGTAGTATATATATAATAATATAATTATACTAGCTACGGGTACATTATATATAATATACTTATAATATACTATAAATCTAGATAGTATATATATATATATATATATATATATTATTATATGATACTATTAGATATATATAGATAGTATCTATATGTACGCGTACTCAGTTACTTGATAAAATTTATACAAGCGATAGTATGAAGTGGCTCACCAGATTTCTGGTTAACACACTGTTAAGAAAAACCTTTTATAAGATCCTGTAGTGCGAAATAAACCTGTTCTCTTCACCTGTTTTTGCTGTATTATTTCAGAGCCGCCGAGGTGTGACGCCTGTGCCAAGGGCCTCCGCATAGTGCCAATGGAAATTTTCCAGTTAAGGAATCGAAGTGGGGAGCTAACAACTTAGACGCTTCTCCGGGTCAAATATTGATACGTAATGTAGGTCAGATTAAGTAAGTAATTTCAATAAAATAACACATTAATTTTGAAACAATAGTGAAATCACTTTATATGATGTTTCATGTAAAGCATTAGTGTTATAATAATAATATAATAAAGGAATAATTAAAGAAGCGTTTCGCTATTCCAAACTATCTTATTTTATATGCTATATTAAAGTGATCTCTTAAATAGGGGCCAATTTTAATCATGTATAGAGATCAGTCTTTTGTTACATGATTTATGGTGGACCCCGAGACAGTGACATAAAAACCCCCCTTCTTCGATTTGCGGGGGAGGGCGCGATAACAAGAAAAAAAAAGTACGTCTCGAGTGTCAAAGTGAAAAGTGCACACTTAAAAATATAGTGCTAACGTGAAGTGACTCCATATTACTGAAACAAAAAATAAATAAAATAATTTCTTTAAGTGCGTTTAGTTACAAGAGCTCTCATAACTTTATCACATAATCGATTCAGCCGTGAAGAATCCCCGTATTTTTAATAGTCGCTAGTTTTGTGAAAGAAGAGCTTCCATTTTCCAATACTATAAATCATCACCGAGCAAAAAAAAACTACAAAAATAAGAAAAATAAAGGACACGAGCTGAAGGACTTTAAGACTGCCCAGCCATAAACAAAAGATCGCCCCCGATTTACAGACCGGGAGGCGGGTTAGGGGAAGCTTAAGACTACATCAAAAGCTTACGGCGGAAAACTTCGAACGTTCGCCCCTCTTCCCCCAATTCTCCAATCGGACGAGAAGAAAAACAAAAATTCGGACCCGATGGGAGAAGGGTAGTCAGACTCTGCTTGACCCGCGCTCGAGGCAAGAGCTGTTACCCCCACAGATTTCCCCCTCGTTGGCGGGACTCCAAACCAGTCTGTCCTATTGGAGTCATTCACAAGTAGATCTGCGTAATATTGATGACTTGGTTACACACAGATTACCGTTTTCAAACTTAATGGAGTGCGCATGATCCAATAAGAACGAGTTTGAGAATCATTAGGCACCGTTCCTTCCCATGATTACTGAGCAACATCAAATTCCATTGGGGGAGAGATGCTTATCAAAGTTACATTTGCTCGACTAGTGAAGGAGTCTTACGCGCTCCCAATCTGGAGAAGTCAGAATCGAGGTGAAATTCTTCTCAAAAAAGGGAAGAAATAAAGAAGATACTTCCCTTCCAGCTTTTACTTAGCAGAGTTCGTTGATGTTATGGGGAAGATGGATCGATCTGCTTGCCTGAAACAGTGCTCCGTTTGTTCATGAGTTGTTTATTAATGATGAGCTTCCATCTCGAATACAAGAAAGTTTAATGACCCTGGCAGACGATAGCAGTCTTGAAAATTACAAAGAGGCAGTAATAATCATACTTATAAGAACTTTTATAGGAAGCGACTACGATAACCCCCCCAGATGATGAGGGGACGAGGATGATGGCTGAGCGTGACATCATCTTACAAGTTGAGAACCAGTATCAACACACGAGAAGCTCATATGGAGAGATTCGAATACAAACAACAACAACGATCCCAAGTTTTTCAGAGAGGTGCAGTAATGGTAACGCAAAGAGTCCTTTCAGAGAGTTATGAAGAGCGCTGCTGCAAGGCTCTTTCTCACCAAAGTCGCCAGGACCCAGACTGCCCTCATCACACGTGATGCCGCCTGCCAAACCATCGTACATGAAGAACAAACCACCAGTTTCAAAATAGGAAGAAATGCTCATAGGAGAGAACGAAACAATGCAACACCTGTACAAATTGACTGCGTGTCGCCTAGGAGAGTTATGTAACCACACATCCGACCGACTCTCATAGAAGTAACAGAGATACCTGTTCATCTGCGGAATTTGTGTCCTATGTATTCTCTTTTAGGTAATTCCGCCAAATGAGAAGTCAAGCATCAGCCCATTGAGTATAACCCCAAATGAGGCCGGGAAACGCGTCAGCATCAGAACCCCCTCGCACAGGAGTTAAGGGGGGAGTTTAAAATATTTTAAATATGGAAAATGGCCCGTATTCTTTAACTTCGGGATTTCTGCATATAGTTAAATAATTTGCATGCGATCTCAATAGTAGGTTTAATAATAATATTAATATGACAATAATCAAATAGGTATGTTTGGTATTCTAATGGGTTATAATAAAATAATAATATAATAATAAATAATATAATTAGATAATAATAATAATAATCAATAATAATATATAATAATAATGAATAATATAATAATAAATAATGATACATAATTATAATTAGTAATAATAAATGTAGCTTTGTGAGTATGTTAGAGTAACGAGGCAAAGTGCTCACTGGCGATGTACAAGGGCGTCATCTCTCTCGCTCAATGAAGCTCGATGTATTTCCGACTATTGCAAAGAAAGCTAATCAGAATCTGTACATTCAACGAATACCCAACGACTGGAAATTATCAGCGGCTATACAAAATATATTAATTACGGAATTTCCGATATGGAGAAAATCAGGTCATAAATAATTTGTCTGTACTAAATAATGTAAGAAATTATAATACTTCATACAATTGTTGATAAAAAATATCAAAAAGAGTCTTTTTTATCGACTCAGGTAGTGAGATCAATTTATAATCCCTATGGATGGGGTAATAGTATAACGATTATTGGTCAAATTAAAGCAGCAAATGATACCGCAATGGACATATACTCGCGCCGAAATTGTTACAATTGATTTTGGTTTAAAGAGAAATTATGATGTAGAATTTCTAACTACTAAATTGCCCATTTGTATTATATTAGGAATTGTTCCGGTTTTAAAAAAATTTTTCCTCTTAATAATATTAATTTTGAGACAGATGTGTTAACGGATACTCAGGCATGTGTGTATCAACATTTATGTATATACCAAGTGTTTCTTTCAGACAATTTTTTTCGGGGGGGCTTTACAGAGATCGGGGGGGCACACATATATATATATAACATAATTTAAAAAAATAAAGGATAATGGATATTCTTGTCACTTGTCAGCTAATCTTAGTCTTATAAGATACTGTCTTACTGAAAGATAGTATAGAATCAATCCGAAATACTAACACAAATTCGTTACTTGCAAAACATATAGCAATCAATCTGTAAAAATTTAATTGGAAGTTAGATATATTAAAATAACATTCTAACATTTATGAGAGACTATTATTTAATTAACAATTATTTA
>JABUQX010131382.1:30000-51111 GCA_015478945.1 Trachelipus rathkii | reverse complement strand
GGGCGGAGATGGTATAAATAGGAAACTTTGTATTGGTTGAATCTAATATTTGTATTGAAAACGTTTTTCACTTATCTAACTTGGCACACCAAGCTAAAATTTAATTAAAATGTTTCAGACATTCTATTTTACTCTCCTGCCACATGAGTTTGTGGTAACGAACGTGATTTTAATGTTTCCTCATAATAGGGTGAGAAGTAGAGGATATTTAAGCTCGCAGATCGGTTGCTACATGATTTCATCAATCATAAGCTATTTGTAATAATTAGTTTCATAATATGGTAAAAAATTTGATAAAAAAGGTTTGATCATTATTAGGCATTTGAGTACTTGACAATGTTAAGACTACCATGTAAATAACTTAATAGCGAATTCTTCTTCTGTTCGATCATAAAAAAAGAAATACGTAATTGTATAAGATACAGAGAAACAATTGTTTTACGTGAACTATATCTATTCTGTGAGATGAATAGTCGTTTAAAACTTAGTATAATGTTATTTTCACTTAATTAATATAAGAGATAGGCTTATAGAGATAAGACATATGAATATTATATAATCATTTACTAATGTATGCCATATTTCAATTTTAATAAGATATTAGCTCCAATTAAGAACGCATTCAGTCAGAGTTCGGAACTGGGGAGAGGCAGTCAGTAATCTCAAGCCTCGAGAAACATTGCGTATTAAATAATTATTAAAAGGCCAACACGATATTTCATTCAAACGACTTCTCGGCTATTCCTCCTCCTACATTTAACATGTAGCTTAATATTTATATTATATGATATATTATAAGTAATATATATAATATATAGATAAATATATATTAATATTATATATAGATGATGGTATATAGTTATGTGGCAGGGTATTGTGTGTGGATACAGTATAGTAGTATAGTACATATACTGGTATAGTGTGAGTATGGTGGTATATATAGTGAAGTATGGTATGTGGCTAGTAGTATATATATATGATATTAGTTATTATTAGTTAAGTATAGATATATATGATAGAATGTAGAGGGTAGGAACTCTATGCTATATTATATAGAGAAGAGTGATAGGGTATAAGGGGATGAGGGATGATGGTATGGTATATATAGTACTAGCTGATATAAATATATAATATATTATATATATATATATATAATAGATAGTATATATATATATTATATTATATAATATTATATACTTTATTAATATATATATATATATATATATATATATAATATTATATATATAGATATATATATATATATATATATATTATAAAATATAATATTAAATATATATATATATATATGATATATATATATTTATATATATATATATATATATTTATATATATATATAATAATATTATATATATTTATATATCTATACTGGTATGGCATTCTAATGTAAGGAGCAATGCAAGGATACCATAACGTTTTATTCTCTGTGGTCGTAATACTGGTCACTAATGGACGCCCAGAATGAGAGAATGATGTCTCGAATCAATGGTGCCTCCAATGGGCATTGGGTTTGTGGCGGCATAACCATGACATTCCAGTTGCAATTGTTCTCCACTTCTTACGCTCATTATCCACACTCTTCTCAGGGAGTTTACTATTACAGACACAGCAACTTTTGCAAAACATCCTGTGTGTGTAGGGGGAGAGAACGAAGAAGAAGACGACTAAGTGACAGTTGTATTGTTGGGTTGGCTTTGCACACAACTTACGTGTTGATATGTTTGAATCTCAGTATTCCTATGTAGGTCTCTGGACCAGGTTGTTGATTGGCCGGTAAACTACCTTGTATCTTTCGGTGAAATTGTACATGAATCGTATGCATGGATACATGGAATGTCAGAGGAACAAATGAAGGGAAAAAGAGGAGAGAGGTGATGGTATGTTTTTAGAAAGGATAAATTTAATGTTACTGCTGTAACTGAAACAAACTACAAGAAGTGGTAAAAAGACGTCATGTGATGTGCAAATGTGTGTGTGTCTGAGTAGAAAAGGAATGATGAGAGGTAGAGAAGAAGTTGCGATCTCTAATCCTAATGATGACGCTTTTGGCATGATTTAGATAGATTTTGTTTGTGTTGAATGCTATGTTCTAATGGTTAATATTAAAATTTAAAGAAAAAGGCTAAGGTATGTGTGGTTGTAATGGTCCATCTGAGCGTGATGAAGAGAGGAGTGCGATTTCCGGAATAATCTGAATGATGTCTTTGGAGTAAGGTGATAATGAAACTTCAATATGATTTGGTGTTGGACGACCTAAATGGTGGAGAGGTGATCCGAAAAAAGGGATGATAATAGACAGATGACCTTTGGAGGTGAAAAGATACATAAACATAATAGGAAGGTGATGATTTATAATGGTGAGAGAGTGTATAATGTGCAAGAATACTTTCATCAAACACTAGAGTATTTATAAGTATATTAAAGTTGGTTGTAGGTAGAGATGGTTCGGAAGTGAAAAGTATGATTGATTTGTGCTGGTGAAGAAGGAGATGTTGAGTATTGAAGGATGTAGGGATGGTGTTATTCGGAGTCATTAATGTTTTGTTAAAATGTAGATTTAAGTAGTGTGGACTTGGATGGAGGAGGGAAATAGATAAGGATAGAAAAGTGATAGAATTAAGGTGAGAAGCTACGTTGAAAGCAAGTAAATAGGAAAAGTAATCTATCAAAAGCTTGCAAGTAAATCATTGAATGTGAACAAGTAAAACTGAACAAATCTGGAACCATGAGGATGTCTTATTAGAGGTGTAGGAGAAGTATATGGTTGTGCAAAGCAGGAAGTAAGAAGGCTAACAGTGAGTGGTGGAATGAAGAGGTGATGCTAGCGGTTAAAAGCAAAAAAGAAGCGTGGCTGAATGTGGTAAAAGCAAATGATGAGGTCCCGATAGAAGGAGTTTGGAATTAGATAAGGAGGGAAAAAGGAGAGACTAAAAGTTGTATAGAAGGAGGAGGCTTGAGGTAATAAAGTAGGTTTCGGAAGAGTATAAGTGGGGTCTTACAACTGAATAGGAAGCTCTTCTGGAAGGAAGTAGAAAAGATTAAGAATGAGAACATGAGGAATATCAATAGAATAATGAATAGGGATAGTGCTTTCTTAATTAATGAAATGGATGTGAGGAGAGTGTGGAGGGAACAGCTTCGAAAATCTGCATAACAGTGGCAGTAATGAAGAGGTGATAGTGAATGTGTGAGTTTGATGGTGCAAGAAGAAATAGGTATTTTGGGGATGAGGTAATTAGGATGGAGAATGTATAGGTAGAGTGAGAAAGATGAAGAATGGTAAATCTGCGGTTATATATGGAATTACTGGTGAAATGATCAAGAATGGAGGTGAGATGGTGATTGAATTGATTTGGAATGTGCAACAAAGCGTTTTTGGAGGGTATATTTCCGAGGGATTGAAGGAGAGCAGTAACAGTACCATCATATAAGGATAAGGGTGATAAGGGTAACTGGATGAATTATAGGGAAATTAGTTTCTTGAGTGTTGTAGGGAAGAAATATAGTTCGAGGATTGAAAGGAGAGCAGAGTAACAGTAACCTATCATATAGGATAAGGGTGATAAGGGTAACTGGATGAATTATATGGGAAATTAGTTTATTGAGTGTTGTAGGGAAGAAATATGCTGGTGATTTGGTTGAAAGAGTATGTCGAGTAGCTGAAGGACTAATTATCGAAGAACAAGGTGCATTCAGAAGTGGCAGAGGATGTATGGACTAAATTTTCATCGAAACAAATGATTGAAAAATGAGAGATATGAGGTATAAGTTGTATTTTGGCTTTAAGAGCTTGGAACAGGAGTATGACAGTATTATTTGGGAAGCTCTGTGGCAGGTATTAGGATATATGGTGTGGTGGTAGGCTTCTGATGGAGCGAAAGTATTAGAATGATAGAAGAATGTAAGTGAGTGAATAGTGTCCTTCTTACAGTGCGCGAATGATTTAGCTTTGTGTGGTGAATCTGATGAGAGTTTGAAAGGATTTGTAGAGGGGATTGGCGGTGTGTGCAAAAGGAGGGGTTTGAAAGTATATGTAGATAAAAGTAAGGTTATGATAGTGAGTTACTAGAGTCCGTGGTGTGAAGCCATGTTAGATGGTGAGCAATTAGAACAAGTATATGAGTTTAAATATTTAGGACATATGTTGCATGAAAAGGGACCGGATGATGCAGACTGTAGTAGGAAAGTTGTGAATGGAAGGGAGGTGGCTGGTGCAATTAAATTCTTGGTGGATATTGGATATAAAGGGACTAAGTCTTGAGTGCGCTACTCTTTTGCATGAGAGTACGTTGTTACCTGTGTTAATGTATAGTAATGAAACTATGGCATTGAATAAGAGGTATAGAACTAATGCGCATTTTGCTCAGATGGACAACCTTAGTGACGTGATAGGTGTGAGAAGAATTGATAAAATGAAGAATAAACGCATTAGGGAGTTGTGTGTTGTGTGGTGTGAACAAATGAGTATATTAGAAAATAAATGAAACCACATTGAAACGGTTTAGTCATATGGAAAAGATTGATGTATCGGTTGGTAGCGAATGTATAGTGGTGATTTTGCTGGGAATCGACCGACAGGAAGACAAAAGAAAAAGTGGATTGAGTCAGTAAAAAATGCCTGAAGAAAAGGAATGTGAGCTTGGCAGATTTGAGAAGAAAAGTGCACAATAGTAGAGAATGGCGGAGTTCTGTGAGGGGGTATTGTTGTAGGACTAGCCCAGTGGATGAACCCTACATTGACGAGATACCCCAGTGAGGGTACGTCTCAGTCTCGTGAAGCCCTATGGTTGATTTTTTTGACAGCGACGATTTTCTCACTTATATATATACTATATATATATATTAGTAGTATATATCATATATATATATATATATATATATATAATATATTATATATAATATATATATTATATTATATATTAAATATATTAATATATATATATATTTATAATATATTATATATATATAATATATTAATATATAATATATGATATAGTATTATATTATAATATATATTATATATTAAATATGTATATAATATATTAGTTTTGTAATATATATAATTTATATACTACTATTTATATATATATTATATTTATAATAGTATATTATATTATATATATATATATATATTATATATATATATATATATAATAAATATAGTATATGATAATATATATACTATAATTATATATTATATATAATAATATATTTTAATAATTATATAATATAATATATATAAATATATATATATGCAAATAATAAAAAAAAAATCTTTTAGATATTTATGTTGACTTAGAAAAATTTAAAAGGTATATCTGTGAAAATCTTGAAAGGAACTCTCTGCCTTAATCTGTTTTTCCTGCTGTATTTAATCTTCCTCTCTTTAAATCCTCCGTCTGCGGTCACCTCGGAGATTTACGTTAGACTTGGGGGATTGGGAGGGTTTTCGTTAATTTTTTTTTGTTATACTTACTCTGCGCTTCCTAATGAAAAGAATCTCTACCGTGAGCGTGGTTTATATATTATATAATTAGATATATATATATATATATATATATATATACTATTATATATTATATATAAGTATATATATATATATATAATACTACGGTTATGTGTGTAGCGTAGGTGTGTGTGTGTGTGTGTGTGTGTGTGTGTGTGTGTTGTTTGTGTGTGTGTGTGTGTGTGTGTGCTGTGTGTGTGTGTGTTGTGTGTTGTGTGTGGTGTGTGTGTAGTTGGGTGTGTGGTGGTAGTGGCTCGGGTCCGCTATCTACTTATTTATTGCCCTAAAAGATCATTCGCATGCTTCGGATTGTTCTAAGAGTATTTTGCGAGACCTTACCCCCAGTTCTGGAAAATAAGGAGTTGATGTATATAGTATATATTATATATATATTATATATTATATAATATATATATGATATATATACTATATATATTTAGTAAATAAAATCTCTCAAAATGAGATTGATATATAATCTAGATATGAATGTATATATATATATATATATATATATATAGTATATATATATAATAATTTATATATATATATAATAATATATATATATTATATATATATATTTATATATATATATATATATATATAGTATTATATATTATATATATTATATATATATAATAGTATATATAATATATATCATATATATATATATATATATAATAATATATATATATATAATATATATATGATATAGTAATATATAATCCCTGATAGAGGAAATTTTAAAAATGGACAATCGAGCAATTTCCAACAGGAAGTGAATCATTAATGAGTGTTTAATTTGTGACTCGTCCCGCTGGTGAACGATATAGCCCATCAGTACAATAATTGCAGTAACAAATTTAAAGCTTATTATTATTTACTATTGTTTTTTAATACTTTTATCGTGAGCGAAACTCTTCTCTCTCTTATTTTCATTTTAATTTTATTCATAAAATATTAATTTCTTTAATTAATATTTAAAATTAAATATTTTAGTATTTAAGAAATTTGCAAAATTATTTATATTGTAATTCATTTTATTATTCCTTATATTATATGATAATATATATAATATATATATTATTATATATATATATTATATATATTTATTATATAATATATATATATATATATATTATATATATATATATATATATAAGTAAGCGATATATATAGATATTATAATATATATATTGTATTAATATAATATATAGTATAATATATATATAGTATATTAGTAATATATATATATATACTATATAATTATTAATATATATATTATATATATTATAGATATTTTATATAATTACTATATATATATATTATATATAATATAAGTGTTATAAAAATATGTATAATTTATTCTTTGTATATATTATATAACTCTTAAAAGGATAGGTGTTGATAAAATAAACATGATGTGTTCAAGAATTATTATCACATTGCTTTTGTAACTGATAGAAAGCTAAAATTAATAGGTAATATGTTCCTGATGAAGAGATGACGTAATTTGCATAGTTTTTCCCCGTCTGGCTGGTCTGTTGTTTTTTACTAAATATGTTGTATCTACGAAACCAAGTAAGTTACAAATTCTAAATTTAAAAATGGTGGACGTTAAAAGTATTTGAGGAACGAATAACTCATTCGGAATATGAGGTGTAAATAAACAATTATTGTATGATGGGTTTGATTTGTACAACATAAACGATACTGTTTCTAAAAGCACCGTGACAAATGATACTCAGAAGACTAAAGATGATGTGAAATGACTCGCGTTGTTCCCCAATGCCGCGGCCAAGGTGTCTTCTCATCCATTGCGGACCGTTCAAATTTATTCCGGCAGTCTGTTTGATCGTTCAATTGTTCATAATCCTTACGTAGGTCTTCACGGTGTGCGATTGGTAGAACGAAGTTACTATAGGTCTTAGAAATGTCCCCAAAGGTTTTATAATCCAAAGATTTAGGTTGGTACCTTGCTGGCCACTGAACTGGGCATCTCGACCTATCCATTGACTGGGAAAAGGTCGTCCTTCTGGTGTTCAAGCGGAACTGCAGCACGTAAGTGTGCAGGAGCCCCATATGCCTAATATCACATGTTTTGGCGCAATTGAATAGAAGAGGTTCATCATCAAACAAGGTACGGAGCTCAGGTTCAAAAGTTTAAGTAAAGATTAGCATTGAGGTCCTGGGAGCAAGCTCGAAACATAGGTTACATGATCATGTAAATTCTTGCACAAATGTTTACCGAAACGTGTTGTGTGAACGATCTGTTTAATGGCAATGAGGGAATTACGTCGCCCAAATGTGGTTCGATTATGAAAGTTTAACGATAGCTGTTGCTGGTAAAGTGAGCCTCGTGCGCTAATCTAAAACCGTTAAGTTAGAAAAGTTGGGTGCAGTAAATTTGTTCAAGAAACCATTGATCAAAATAACAACGACGAGGAGCATAGTCACGTGCAATAGAGTATTCACTGATTGACGTGGTACGGGTGTAACTGTTGCTCGTGTAGTAACCTCCAATTACTAGATTGGTTCGAATACTCTCGTGCTCTTGTCAGGATGCTCAGAAATTTCATTAAGAACTAATTCCTTCTAAATCAACAGTCCTAGTTAGATCGGGTCTGCCTGCATTTATGTGTGCTCTGTTAGACTGCAAAATACCTGTTCAAGAACAGGCAGTTGATGATAGTGGCTAAAAAGCCTTGCGCTTTGGAAAAATTCGGTTTGGGATATTTCTCTTGGTACAAACTTTGCTGCAAACTATTGGGCAGCGTGCCCATCCCCATAGCATTAGATGCATGTCAGTAGGTCAGGAGTAATGAATACACGGGTAATTACGTTCCCATTATGTCAATCTGAAGAAAGAACCGTAAGAGACACACACAGTCAATGAGTTACATCTGTAATGCGTAACACAAACAGACAGTGCATTTTATTTGTATACAGTAGTTGTTGTTTGGTCAAGTCAATGTGTTGAGATATTTATTTAATTGGAAGGGAGTAGTGTTTAGAAGAAAGTTTTAATTATTTAATATAAGATTTTCCAATTTCCTAAAATTTATCATTCTCCGTTATTAATAGTCATAATTTATTAATTTATACCATTTAATTCTGCGTACAACAATAGTGTTTTTTTGTTCTTTCGTAAACCTAAGTCATTGCTTTTCATGGAATGTCGCCTCAATTACTTTTAGGCCGCATTTTTTAAATTTATGATAAATTTGATACTTCTCTTTGTCGTCATTAGCACTACACACTTACAATACTCATCCCAATATACGGATTGGTACCTAACTTGGTGTCGTAATACAAATTTTAGTCAAAACCACATACCGGCAAGCCAGATCGGATAAACTAAGCACTATTACGCGGTCTTTACCTTTATAGGGAACTTTTACTTTATTTTTTGTGCATTTCTTATCAGTTACTAAAAATTTTTACCATAATTTTGAATCACCCTGTATATATATATATATATATATATATATTATATATATATATATTATATATATAATATATATATTCTCTCTAATAATAATATAATATATACTATTTATATATTTATATAATAATATATTTATATATATTATATATGATAATATAATATTGTAATATTATATTATAATAATATATTATTTATATTAATAGTATATAATATATATATATATATATATTCTTCCTGTGTGGTAAATTTATTTCATAGATTCGTATTTTTATACCGTCAGTTGTATTCTGATTTTGATTGGCCTCGGCAATTCCTTCAATGGCGTTAGTGACCCCCATCAAAGCGCCCTGGCTGAACTGCAAACTGTTTCTCCTGCTGATTGTTCGAAAGCTGTCTGCAATGCTAGAAAACGCTGTAGTAATTCTCTCAAAGGAATTACTCAGGGAAGTGTGGATGAAGTGATGTCCGTGAAAATCCTGACGTCCTACAAACTCGTCATAAAGTGAGAAACTTTCTTCATCTTCTTCTTCTTGTTGGTTTAGAAAGTCAAATGAAGCGTCATGTATTAGAAGAGTATTCAAAGGTTGGACTGAAAATAAAACTTTGGCTTTTCTGTCTTGAGAAATTGGTTTCTTTTATCTTCTTAACTGTTTCAGTTTCTGTCATAATTTTTAAAACTTCTTCGTGATTTTGCAGATTCTCTTCGGAAAAGGAGCTCATAAGAACTCCACATATTGTCACAAAAAATAACATTGAATATGTTTGATTTTTCATTCTGAAATTATAAAATATGATATATTATTATATATATATGATAAAGACCTATTATATATATATTATTATATATATTATATATAGTATATATATAATTATATATATATATATATATATAATATATATATAAATATATAATATATTATATATAATTAAATATATTAATAATATATATATATGAAAAGACCCTTAGTTGCAGATGTAATTATAAAATTGCATACATTTTAATTTTTTAATCTTTACACATCACTTTAAAACTTTATTTACAAACATAAAAACTTAAAAAGCGAGTCCCGGCAATAGCTTTCGCCTTTATTTAGGCCTATTTCAAATGCTCAGATGGAACTGCTTCGTGATTATTGATTTTTTTGGACTATCCTCCCTGATTCGTTGGTTGGTCTGTTAATAAACTTTTGTAAAAAGATGATTTTTTCATTATTAGGTTCTGTATAGGATCTATATTTTAATATTTGGATCCAGAGTATATATTGAAGTTTGTGTGTTTTTGGTAATAACAGCAACAGATACAAACTCTCCCAATGGCTATCTCAACAATTTAAACCCTTACTAGGCACTATTTCTAACACACGCTTAAAAAAGTCAGAAGACTTCATTCACAAAATCTCTTCTCTCAATATAAAAACACACACACCCTAGTAAGCTACGATGTCGTCTCTTTATTCACCTCAGTCCCGGTCTCACATCTCCTTGAACTTTTATCTAGATACATCATTAACCATAACATAGCTCTAGCACACCCTTTTTCTATCATAAAACAACTTATTCTACGCACACTACAACATAACGTTTTTCAATATGATCAACATTACTACAAACAAACACACGGACTGAGCATGGGATCTCCTCTCTCTCCCCCATGCTCAGTAACATATACATGGAACTCACAGAACACTATCACATCCTTCCCCACCACCTTCTTTCTGGTTGCATTTGGCTCAGATATGTAGGCGATATTTTATCTGCAGTGCCAAATCCAACCAACTCACAAAACATTCTAGATTTCATCAACACAATACACACAGACATGCAACATACACATACACATACGCTATGGAAACAGCAACAAATAACACTATACCTTTCTTAGACACAGCTCTAATAATTCGATCTACAAACACCAAAACCCTCATTCACAGTATACTACAGAAAACCCACCTCCAACCATCTTACATGCATTGGTATTCGCCCTAACATGTAACACACAAAATTAGCTGCCCTCACTACTCTATATTCAACTGCCTTTAATATTGCTCTCGCGACTTATATAAACAGAACCATCTTATAAACCATTATCTTTTTCAAAACAAATCCAAATTTTCCTTACAATATTCCACAGACGCTATAAAGAAGCCAAGGAAAATTTTACCAAACAAAACCAGAGACAAACCTACTGCAAACACAGACATATTCCCTAATACCTAAAAACACACATATATTAAATAACTTTATCCCCCCAGCACATATAGCTAGTACCTGTTCAATAAACACCTAATCAAAAAGTTCTAAAACCTCCAAATCAAAAAAAAAAAAAAAAAAAAAACAAGCCTTGTTGTAGCAAAATTCACCTGCACACCTGCAATAAAGAAATGTCTTTTATTAATATATAGTTAGTTTTAATTTAATTTTATGGTTTAAATGTCAGTTTACCATCGATTGTTTTAGGGTACCTTTTATTTGGGTTTTAGTTTTAACATTGTTTTAGCTATCTGTTTAGTATAAAGATCGCTTTGTGTTGTGTGTGTGTGTGTGTTGTGTTGTGTGTGTGTGTGTGTGTGTGTGGTGTGTTGTGTTTGTGTGTTAGTGTGTGTGTTAGTGTGTGATGTTTGTGTGTGTGTTTGTGGACTTGAGTAAACGGACAAGACGTGAAAATTTTAACTATTATAGATTGTGTGCGTTTGTTTTGTGCGAGCTGCTGATCGAATGACTGGTCGGAGTAGTATGGGGGGGGGCGCAGGCGGGGTTTTCTATTGACTTTGCTAACTCGTGGCCTGCGTGCTAATCATGAGTCTGTGAAATATCACCTCTCTAACTCTCCTAACATTTTATTATTGTTTGAGACCCAGCTGGCCAGGGATTCATTTTCGAAGATAAACTAATTATCTCTAACTATAAAAACTTTTTCTCTATAATTTCCGTCTAAATGGTCGTGTCTGTGCCTTTATTAACATAAACACTCCTGTTAACACGTCTCGAGAAATCTGACTCTCCTAACTTTCGAGCTTGTTGCAAAAATCCTTTCTCCTAACTACTATTATATCTTTGTGTTTCTGCTACTGCTCCTAATGGAGACAGATTTTCACGTTCTTTGACTTCTTACTACTTTCATGAGAACTGTTACTCTCTTCCCATCCAAAATGCTGAAAATCTCTTGCTATTTTAGGGGGACTTCACGTACACCACACGGTGATTGGCTCCCTAAACCTGATTTGCAGGCGGGAAGGAGGCCAAAACATTTCGTATTCTTAACGATCTGGGAAACAGTTAATTAAGGAACCTACACTTATTCCAGATCGTCGCTAACAAATCTTGAATACGCTGAGTATGTTCCACCACTACTCATTCTCGCTGAAATAATATATCATCCATTTTCTCCTACCAGGTTAACTCTGACCCAATCTTGTAGCTTTGATTATTACATATATTTTTCTCCAGCATGCTCCACATGCCCTAAACGTAATTTCTGGCCCTTTAATCGGCTAATTGGGAGGAATTGCGTTGTTTTTTGGCTAACATCTCTTGAAAAGGATCCTGCTTTGACTCGGGCGATGCCTCGGTCACCGCTGAAAAGGTGAGGGCCGTAATCAACCGATTGGGATGAGCAGTTCATTCCATCTTCAAAATCTTCTCTCCCCAAAATCCATGGTTTTGATGGAGCTTGTTCTCGCGCCATTCATGAGAGAGACATTGTATCGGGCATGGAAAACTCTCATTCTCCTATCACCCTTACTATTTTCATGTCTGCTCGAATCGTGCTAGGGATATTCTATTCGGACAGCTAAGCTCGCACTCACTAAAAGAAAGTGTGACAACTGCTTGGTTCTCCTACTGATTAAAAATTACTCCCTTGCCACAAACATCTCTAACAACTTTTGTAAATCTGCCTTCTCTCCCCTTATTCGCTATGACGGTTCTGTTGCTACCTCTCCTTCTGAAAAGGCAATCTCTTCGGTCTCCTTTTTCTTCTAATTCTATCCTCTGGAAAGATGTCTGGATCCTTCTTCGCTACTCCTTCTCCTTCTCGTGTTTTTCCTTGTCTTTACCTGTGATTAACTGAATCAGTGCATGGGATTCTGAGTTTCATGAACGTCAGGAAGGCTAGTGCCCGGATGGCCATTCCTCCCGTGTTTGAGGGAGTGTGCTTCTGAGCTGGAGCTCTGTCCTCGTTCAACTCTACTCTCTAGTCTCTATGCATTAATACTAATTAAGTGCTGGAAGCTCGCAATGTCCCACCGATCCCGAAAAAAGGTAGCCGCTCTGATCCCTTTCCAACTATCTGCCTATAGCTCTCACTTGAATTTTATCTAAGATCTTTGAGTACTCTTCTTACGTCTCATTTCCTGGATCATCTGGAGTCTCATTTCCTTCTTCCAGATCATCAGTATGGCTTTTCGTCGTTCGAGGTCAAACTGGTGACATACTTCCTTACTACTGAGTTTATGGTCTTCATCCCTTAGGGACCATGGGGAGTCTTGCAGTGCGCGCTTGACATATGCAAAGTCTGTTGATTCGGGTTTTGCGCAGCGTTCTGCTGCTGTAGGGTCTCCCTTCCTTTGGGTTTCCTCCTTCCGTTTGCTTTATTCTTTGTCTATTTTCTCTCCGACAGCTCTATATCAGGCACTCGATTGATCTCGAGCGACCTGTTTTGCTCCTTTGTCCTGTTAATTGTGGTGCGCAAGTTCAGTTCTATCTCCAACTTCTATTCCTACTATTTCATTCAACGAATCTCACTCAGCTGTACTTCCATCTGTTCACTCTTAAGCGAAAACTTCAAACTCTCCTACTTCTTCTAACTAGCTTCAAAGATCTGGCTCCGCTTGCTTCTAAGTTGACTCTCGTCTCAAGTTTTTCGATTCTAATTACTTGTCGATTGGACTGGGATTGTCCGGGGGGGTCCCACAACCTTGAAATTCAACTCTTTAAAAACTCAACTTCTTCTAATCTCCCTCTCTAAGACACCTCCCAACTTTCCTATTTCCTCCGACGGCTCTAACATCTCTCCTGTGAAGCAACATTAACATTTCTTGGTCTGAACATTAACAATAAATTGTCTTGAAACCTCATATTTCAATGGTTGCTAAGTGGGCTCAAAGAAACTGGGGTTCTGTTCAGGTTGAAAGGGAATCTTTGATTCCCTCTCAAACAGCTACTCGTTGTAATAAGGGCTCTTAATTCGCCCCTTGTATGGAGTTACTGTTCCTCACATTTGGGCGGCTCCGGCTCCACCCTTCTATTGGATATAGGGTTGAGTCTAAAGCTAACATCACACCAAAAACTGTCCTTACTTTCTAACTCTCTTGCCTCTTATCTCTGCGACGTAACGTTTTGGCGCACTATCTCTTTTTCTATAGGTACTAACAGAGGTAGAGTGCTCAGGGAGTTCGGCCAACTGCGCATTCTACCTCCATTGCCTAGCCTCGCAATACAAGGGGTGCTTTGCTCTTGCATGAATTTTCCGTGAGTATTGAGAACCCCAGAATTGTTCCTGTGTGTGGTGACTCTTTCGTTTCATGCTACTGTTTTCTGGAACTCCTTGCCTTCTTCTCTTTTTCCAACTATATTTAATCTTCCTCTCTTTAAAAGCCGCACGTATGGCACCTGCGCTCACTCTGAGAGTTTTGCCGTTAGACTGGGATATTGGGTTTTTTTTTAAATGTTTTATTTTCCGCCCCCTCTTTGAAAGGCTGCGGCCCATTTGCCTTTTGGTTAATGTAAAAAAAAAAAAAAAAAAAAAAAAAAAAAAAAAAAAAAAAAAAAAAAAAAATGTAAAAGAGATAACTGATTTTATCGCGTGTAATTATCAACATAAAATACGACTCCACACACGCAAAGAAAATTCGAGCACTAACAAACACAGAACAGCAAAAACCACCAAATCACATCAATAAATAATGCCATTACAGAGCTTACAAGATATCAAATAAAAGAAACTCAAGCAGCCCGATAGCTCTTGCATTTTCAACCTCACAAACTTTATAGATTCCCTGGGATTGTATAAATAGTATTCCTATACAGACCCAAATAATGCTAAAAATCCCTCTTGTTTACAATAAGTGTTAACATGTAACTGTGCAACGAAATCCAGGAAGGAAAGTCCAAAAAATCAATAGCCACAAAGCAGTTCCTCTGAGCATTGAGATAGGCGCTCTAATAAAGGCGAAGGCTTTGCCTGGATTCGCTTTTAACTTTACTGTTTGTAAAAAAGTTTTAGAAGTGATGTGGTAAAGATAAAATATTAAAATGTATGCAATTTTATAATTACATCTGCACTAGGGTTTTACACTTATATATATTTATTGAAGCGTGAAAATGCTTTGTTTCCAAAAAAACAACAATATATATATTATTATATAGGTATATATATAGTTATATATAATATATACATATATAGTATGTATATATATATAATAATATATTACTATATGATATTAGTAATCTATATATATATATATATAATATATAATATAATATATATATATATAGTATTATATAGTATATTATATTATAATATAATAATATATATATAGATATAGTTAGTATATATATATATGATATTTTATATTAATATATATATAAATATATATATAATATATTTAATGATATATATTAAATATATATAGTATATATATAAGATATATAGTATATATATATATATAAATATATATAGGTATATATATATATATATATATATATAATAAAATATATATATATATAGTATTAATATATAAAGAAATATATAATAATAAAAATATATATATCACTATATATATAAATATATATATATATAATATATCAGTGTATATATAATATATTTATATAATAGTAATATATATATATATAATATAATATATTATGATAATATATTTAAAGAAATATATATATAATATATAATATATACAATATAATATGTTATTATATTATATTGATATATATTATACTATATATAGTATATCTATATAAATATTAATATATATTATATATTATTTAATATATATAATAATATTATATATCAAGTATATATAATATTATATATGTAATATATTATATATATATATAGTATATATATATATTTATATATAGTCTTTTCTGTGTTCATATATATAAATTTATTATTTTTATGTAAATATATATATATTAAATATTAATTATATATATTATCATGATATATTTATATATTATATGCTATATATATATATATTAAATATATATACTATGTAATTATATATATATATATTATAACTATATAGTATATATATATATATATATATATATATATATATTATATATATATATATATATTAGTATATATATATTAGTAACGTTACCTTTAACATGCTTAATCCCCTTCTCAAAGGGTAACACGGGGGGACTACAGGAAATCGAACCTTTAAGGCCAGCTATCGCAAGCTCGTTCGCCATGCAAGTGTGTGCAGTCGGGTTTTTTAACTTCTTGCCCGCAGGAAGATAAATTCAACTCAGGTCTCTACGCGGAGGAGATTGAACCAGCGGTCCTCTCGTATGGAGAAGTCGGCGAAGTCAAGTCCTAGGCCAAGTGGCGTTCAATAATATATATATTATATGATTAATATAAATTATATATATTATTAATTATAATGGAGGTATATAATATATATATATATATATATATAATAGTTATATATATTATAATAAATATATTTTATATATAATATGATTATATATATTATATATAATTATATTATATAATATATATAATATATATATATATACTCATATATAATTAATTATATATATACGTATTATTATATATTATACTATATAGATATATACTATATGATATATATATATATATATATTTATATATATATTATATATTATTATATAGTATATATAATATATTATATATAATATATATTATAGTATATATATATAATATATATAATTAAATATATTAATATATTATTATAAATTATTACATATATAATATAATTATATATATATATATAATATTATTATATATATATATATATATCTATATATATAAGATATATAATATATAATACTATTATATATATAATATATAAATTATATATATATAGTATATATACTATATATATATATATATAAGTATATATATATATATTATAATAATATAGTATATAATATATATATTATATATTATATATACTAAATATATATAAGTCTATATATATGTATATATATTTAAATATATATATATATTATCATATAGTATAATATATATATATATATATATATAATATATTATATATATATATATATATATATATATTATATTAGTTGCGACAAATAGCAATGCCGTGGAGTTGTGACGTCACACAATTACCTTATTCTTTCTGATGCTGGCTCATTGCTTTTTCATAAATTTCACAAGCAACCTTTTCGCGGTCTTTTCTATTTTCAACATTTGTTAAACATCAACCTCTCTTCCACTAAATCTCACCTCTTATTCTTATTGAAACTCAGGTGTTTGAGCGGTCTGAGAGCTAAATCCTCTCTGAGAATATGCTTACTTGTTCTCTATCCTCAATTTGTCAGTCATGGCTTGTTTTGTTTGTGCTATGTGTTTCAATTGAATGCGTTTCCTCTCTCGTTTTCTCTGATATAGGTGATCCGAACTTTCACTTAATGTCTCAAAATAGTGTGTCAAAGCTAGCGCACTAATTATATATTATATATTAAATATTATAGTAATATAATATATAATATCTTAATATAATATATTATATATAATATATATATTTAATAATATAAGTATAGTAATAATATATATATATGATATATAATATATAAACGACACAAAGTAATTTAAACCACTAAGAAATAAACAGGGGAAATAAAATTTCTTTAAATAAATAAGATGTTACGTTTCGAGACTTTATACTGCAGTCTCCTCTTCAAACTAAAATTTTTTTTTTTTTTTTTTTTTCATTGTTTTCAGAGGAGGAGACTGCTTTAAAGTCTCCGAAACGTAATTACATTCTTATTTTTTTTAAAATAATTTTATTTCCCCTGTTTTCCCTGTTTTACCTGCACTTTGTTCTTTACATTAACAGAGTTTGAGTTGAAGTAAAAACTCTTAAAATTTATTAGTTATTCATAAGAGTATATATAGTATTAATATAGTATAATAAATAATATAATTAGTTATTTAATATATATGATATAAAAATATATATATATATTATAATATATACTTATATATATATATATATATTATATATATATTATATAAGTCTATATATATATAATATATATATATATATATTATATATAAGGTATATATAAGGTAATAAATAATATATATATTTATTATATATATATAGATATTATATATATATTATATATGAATATAATATATAGTATATATATATATATATTATATATCATATATATAATAATATATTATATAAGTGATAACCTAACCTAACCTGTCTCTATACTAAACTGGACTATTTAAAATCTTCAACCATCTTATGAGACTTCCTAAATTTAGCTTCTTCTTCTTCACTTTTCTCTGAAATCATCAATTCTTGTTGATCTTCAACACTCGCCAAATGCAATGGCTTCCCTCTAAATGTCAAATTACAAATAGTTAACTTGTCTACTACTTTTCCTAATCCAAAATGACCTCGAGGCTGGTTGGAGCCAGCTCTTACTCTTATCTCTGGATCGTGAAGTTGAAACAAATATTTTCCTAGAACTTTCTCATAACCTCTAATTTTTCTCCTTATTCTGTGTAAAATATTTTTCCTGCCTCTGATTCTTCTTCAATCACCTCTCTTATCTAAATATCTCTTTACATCTCTTCAAGTCTTCCGCAGAAAAGACCTCCGCCTATGGTGAGGAAACCTTTTCTGGCACTTCGGTGCTGCAAACTGGTTGGTCTTGGTTTGATTTTGGTTTGGTGGTTTGATTCTTGCGTGATGGAATGACTACTGCTTTCAGTGGGGGGTCGCCTCGGAATTGTGTTGAGCACGAGATACCCGATTTGATTCTCTGTGGCATGGAGACACACATTTCACATTATTTTCCTTCGACTGAAAATAACAAACCTTGGTTTCACTGTTTATTCTCGTGCTATTCGTCAGGAACTTCAGTCGTTTTCTAACTTAAGGAGCTCATGCAGCTTATATTTCATCCCGGAATCGTGCAAAATATATTCTCTATGACACTATAAACTCTTTCCTCCGTAGAATATGCAATAATGTTTCTGGTTCCTCTTCATCTAACTTTGTCTCTTCCTCTATCTCTCTTCTAGTATATTCCGAAGGCACAAATGCCGTTTTACCCTCCGCTAAAGATGAATTATTCCTCCAACTTTTGTCTCTAATTCTACTCTAGACGATTCCAGTGCTACTCCTCCCTCTTCTCTACCTCCTAAAGCTCATTTACACCTAACATTGTGATTTATTATAAAGACGTTACTTCTGCTCTCTCCAAGTTTAGCAATAAGGCGTAAGGTACTGATTGTTCTCCTCCTGTGATTTTCAAAACCTTTGCCTGCGAGCTTGCACACTGCCTTGGTAAATTATGCCTATACCGATAAAAGGGATCACTCTCAACTTTCAAACTATCGTCCAATCGCTTTACCATCTGTTCTTTCTAAAGTCTTCGAATTAGTATCTAACAGAAAGATTTGGAAGCATATCAAAGATCTTCAAATCTTATCCCTGATAGCCAGTATGGCTTTCATAAGACCGTGACTCAATCGGTAGAGCGACAGAGTCACATGGCAAGGGTCCGGGTTCGATCCTTATTCCGGATCCTAGGTGGAAATTACCTAGAAAAGTTCCCCTCCTAGAATAGGGCTTTGCTCGTGAGTTGTGAACTTTTTATGTAAAAAATAAAGAAACGATTAAATAGAGATCTTCTTTTCCTTCTCTCTGATTCTTGATCCTCAACTCTTTGGCAGTTTGGTGAATCTCTTGCCATGGCGCTAGACATATCAGAAGCCTTCTATAGAGTCTGGCACAAAGTTTTGATTTCTAAAGCTTCCCTTCTTCGGTATCTACCCTTCTCTCGGTGACCTTCTCTCTGATATCCTCTCAGGTCGATCTGTAGCAGCATCTGTAGACGGTCTCTGTTTATCCTTTAAATCTATAAATTGGGATTTCTAATGTTCTATCGTATCCTCAACTCTTTTTCTACTTTTTCAGTAAGGATCTCTCTCTTTTACTTCTTCACCTATCGACTCCACCCTTCATTACACCCTTCATTTTGAAAGATGTCCAACTCAATAGCAATTAGTTCACGCTAGGAAGGTGATCTTGGAGCATCTTACCTTTGACCTCTCTCGAATTTCTAATTAGAGCATTGAGAACATGATTCTTTTCAATCCCTCAAAAACTCAATTGCTTCATCTTACTACTCAACATATTCTTCCATAAAACTATAACATCCATTTCGAAAAAAACACAACATATACCTTACCCTATCTTTAATATTATTGGTGTTTCTTTTATTCGTGACCATAATTAGAAGGATTTTTGATGCTGAAATTAAAAGAATTAAACAGAACCTAATCAACTGTAACCAACCTTTAAATTTAACAGAAAAAATAACAAATAAAACAATCAACAAACTTTATAAAAAAACAGGACAATATGAACAATATCTCTGAAAGCATTAACTTTTTTTTAAAACTTCAAATGCAAAAATCTTCGATAAAGAGGAAAAATGCCTGCGCGGTATTATCAACACCCACATTAAATCTACAAGCTATTTAAGCAAGCAAGTTAAACTATACCACAAAGCCAGAAAACTTTCTTCCTGCTTCTCTACTAAGGATGCCCTTTCATTTAATCACCATGTCGTGTGCCAATTCGCATGTCCCGAGTCTGACAGTACGTCGACGTATATTGGTTACATGACTATTAGATTAACAGGTAGGGCATACCAATACCGCTTTAGACCCAGTAAACATTTATTCACAAGACAATTGTACCTGATATATCAAAGTCATTTAAAATTTTACACTCATCATGCGAAGCGCAAAGACTAAAAATAGCTGAAGCTTACTGCATAAGACCAAAATTTACCTTATTTCTTTTTCAAAACTTCCAATGCTATAGACTTCAATAAGGAAGAGAAGTGCCTTCGTAATATTTT
>JABUQX010131382.1:0-5000 GCA_015478945.1 Trachelipus rathkii | reverse complement strand
GTGAAAGCGCACTTAGCCTGCGAATATATCCCTGCAACGATTCCGAGGCCCGAGCAGAATGAAAATTAGAGTTAGGGACAATGAGTTTTTACCATGCCCGATAGGCATGTCTCTTTCCTGAATGGAGCGAACAGGCTCCATCGAACCATGAATTTTTTGTGGAGAAAAGGTTAACTTGAAGGTGGAAATGACCTGCCGATTCCCTCGGTGATTACGGCCCATATCTTTTCGTCGACCGTGAAGACAGGCGTTCCGCCGGTCAAAGCGTCTGTCCAGCATAGTTAGCAGAAACTTTAATCCGGCCTAAGATGGGGGCCATTTAGGCGGCACATTAAGTGCAGAAAGTACGTTTGGAGCATTGATGGAGCTGCTAGAAGAAAAAGTTTTTATATTAATAGCTACTGAGATTGTGAGTCGGTTACGATTGGAGGGAAATTGTGTATTATATCGAAAATATGGTACCATAAATCAAGCGTGTTCAAGAAGTGGTTAGGGCCGATCTGGATTATGTGTAGGTTCCTTAATTAATTGTTCCAGATCGTGAGAATACGTGAAATTTCTTGCCTCTCCCCTCTGCAGTCAGTGATTGGAGGGAGAGCTCCAATCACAGTCTTAATGAATTAGTAACGCAAAAGTGAGAAACCACGTTACTTGATTGCGCTCGTGTAAGCGTTAGTAGAAACCACGACGAACGAAATTCGTGTGCGAAGGAAACGTACGTTGGAACTATCCATTATATTATGTCTATATATGTTTTTATTATATATTATATATACTTATTATATAGTATAATATATATATTATATAATTATATTATATAATTATATTAATATATATTTATATTATATACTATAATATAATAAGATATCTAATTATTAGTATATATATATTGGCCGTTATAGAAATGGTTATTTTTATTTATTTTTTTACTATATCGTTAAGAAATTAATGTCATTGATTATTTTCTATGAGAAGTTTCTTTTTAAAAAAAAAATATGAAATAATAGGCCTCCCAATCTTATTTGTAACATTTGTTTATGGACACAATGATTATCGCGACGGAACACAATGTTCTTGAAATTTTTATGAAATTTTGAAATGTTGTAAAAAAACGATATCGTAAAAAAAAAAAACGTAAATGACTGACGTAAAGCTGTAAATCTCCAAATTTCATTTTCAAGCCCATTTACTAACATTTTTAGCTTGTTAAATAAAATAAAAAAAAAATTTAAAAAGAAACTTTTTTTATTATTTGAATTTATTGAGTCAAAATAATTAATTCAATTTTATAAAATGCAGAGGAGATTGTTTTGATAAATTCCTCAGGTAAATTGTTTTTTAGATTGTAACTCAAAATTATTTCTTAATTGTTGACTTTAAATCGTGTGGCTTGGCAGGATTAATAAAATTTTATATTGATATTTTCAATAATTTTTATGTACCTTGCAAGCACTAAAAAATTACTAAAATTTCCATGAATTCTGACGTCACTATTCTGGATATCAGTCTAGGCATGAGGGAATGTCCCAATTTGCCGAATATTTTTAACTTTAAATAAATTCAAAAAAATTATATGTTAGATAAATACAATAATAAATAAATAAAATATTTAAACAAGAAAAAAAAAGTAATGAAGTTTGATGATGATTCAATATATATTTTCGCCATTGATAGGACAAGTTGCGTCATCTGACCCAATTCTGAAGCTTTTTTAAGCTCGAAAAAATATAATAGTAATTAATTATTAATAAAAATTAATAACTTTAGATTGGGCAAACAAAATTATTGCACAATTATTATATTTTATATCAAATTAACAAAAGAATTCGAAAAAAAAACACCGAAGGAGCTTTCAAAATAGGGTCCTAATAAGGCTTTTGTTTTCTAAATTTAGTTCAAAAAAAAAATTCCGCATTATGACGTCATGTGTAGGGCATTTATGAATGGCCGATCCCAGTTTGCTTTGACTATAGTATTAGGCTGGCTCCACCTCAGTGTGAATATGCGTTTGAAATCCTAATTAGAGACCTCGGCATTTGGATGGGAAAAAGTGAACAGGCTATGAGAGTGTAGTATTAAAGGAGGCTGTGAAAATTGCTTGCTCCATTGGGAGCCCAGTAGAGAAGCACAAGGTAAAAGGTAGGGAAGAAGATTTAAAGCCTCTAGATCGATCGCAAGTTAGGAGATTCAGAGTCTCAGACGTGCCCGTACGCCTCGGCACACGGCTCGCGGACCGAATCGTGACGGCCCGAGGAGATGAAGCTGAGGAGAGCGAGAGGCGGAAGCGAGGGAGACGACCTCGATATGGAGGAGACGGAGCGGCCAGCGAGCATCCGCGAAGTCAACGACGGAGGCTGGGTTACAGGGTGTGTAATGTTTATATTGCCCACCGAGACGCCCACGACATTTAGTCGAATCTAGGTAACGTTGGACGATAATAAGCTTTATTTGAGAAAAATAGAATATTTTTCCAGCTGGGTCTGAGACAGTAATAAAATGTTAGGTAGCGAGTTTAGAAAGTGAGTATAGCATGTGCCACAATGTCATGTTAGTGTTCAGGGCCGCGACGAACGAACGTGGGAAAGTCAATAGAAACCCCCAGGCTGCGGCACCCACCCCTACATTTCTTTGATCCAGTCATTCAAAATAATACCCACAGCAAAACATTACACACAGTTCTCTCCGGCCCATGTACAGACAACCCATCCGAAAAACCCACGTGGGTTGGTTTGATTAGCTGAAAAAATCCTCCGCGCTACTCAACAAACACACTCACATCTACACACACGCATGCGCACACACAATTAATGAATAACAAAGTGAAAAAAAATAAACAAATAAAGATATAAACACACGAGAAACCTTTAAAATAGAATAATTAATTAATTTGTGTCTATAGAAATGGAAAGCAGACTAAATCAGTAAGAACCGTAAATATGTTGAGTTGATAACCATTAGAAAGAGTTAAAGATCCACCAGAACATCTCACTCGCAACACTGTCGAACAAGATTTACGAACTTAAAGAAAACTTCAAAAAAAACGGATACTGTTGTATTTCAGTGCGAACGATCTGTATCACGTCGGAAAAGGTATTTTTTGGGTTAAACAATAAGCATGAAAAAAGTTAAAGTTTGGCGAAAAAATTTTTTTAAGCCGAATAAACATGAGATTAAAGTGCCAAGTAATAAGTTTAAATCTGAATAATATTTATTATGACTTTAAATCTTACTGACTTACTTACTTAAGCCGTTTTCGTTTTGGCATTTTGTGTTCTCTTACGCTCAATAAGATAAAATCTACTCATTTTCAAAGGAGACGGTTGTTCATTTCGTGCCAAATCGACCGCGAATGGATTCTTATTCTTATAAACTTTTTACACACATAACAAAAATCAGTGTTGATGTGAGGATGACTTCAAAGCACATGAAAGGACGCCACAATAAGATGAAATTCTGAAGAAAATTGATGATGTTTTCACGAACCGAATAGACTTTGGAAACTAAAAAAAAAAAAACGAGAGATTATTGCCCCGATGATGATTCCCTTGACTCTTAAAACGAGTTAACGTTTTCCCAGTGTTGTGATAATATATATTAATAACTTGGTGATATAGTAGTATATAGATATATGTTCGCAATAAGAGATGATTTGGAAAAAGGTTATATAGATAATGAAAATAAAAGCGTAAAGTAGCTAGTGTAAGATAGGGTTATCGAAGCTTATCGAACAAAACGTCAAAAAATGGATAATAAATAGTGAAAATATATATAAGTTTTCTTAAGTAGTGTAATGATAAGTTAGGAATAAAAATGAAAAACAGGAGTTGCTTAAACAATCAGAAAGAGTGAAAAGAGGGAGTAGATGATGATAGATGTGAGAAAAGTGATAAAGATTACGTAATATAGGATTACATGATAAGCTCACTACTATAAGATTAAGATATAGATTAGAAATGACAAAACAATGTCAGGTAATATAAAGACAGCATATATATATATAAGATTATATAGATCAATGATATGGATATATAATATATAGTGAGCTAATAGTAATATAACAAGTATCATCATAGCTAGTAGCGGAGTAGAGAGGGATGATATATATAAGTTGGTATATACAGGACTCGAAATAATATGGATAATAAAATCATACAAAGGAGTGGTATCAATAGTAAATGTCCTTGGGATTTCTTATGTGTATTGTTTCGTTGTGTCCTCTCCCAGAAGGAATTTTTCAAATAACCTGCTCAGCTGACGAACGGACGAAGGCGCACGTAAGGGCGGTCGTTTCTCCAAGAACAGTACGCCTTTACTGCTCCACCATAAAGTTAATCCATGCTATGTCCAATTTAAGCACTCGTGCGATTGTTGTAAAAGGGGGTAAAGGCTGACATCTGTTTCGCAGAGAAAGAATTCACCAAGTCGATGCACGACTGAAACAGGGTCTAACACATGCCTCATGACTCGTTCTTGAGTCTTCGTGGCCCTATAGGGGGGAAAAAGTGGTCGTGTGACTGCCTTATAGAGTGTTTGATGCCAGAAAATTCTCCCTAATTCTTTTCGCGCAAGTTCGTAGGCGGCTGCTAGAATGGACCGTACATCCAGAATGTGACGGAGGAGCAAGAAACCCCAGGCCGTCTCAGTAGTGCCTCCCCCACAATCCACACGCGACGATAGTCCACCGAAAGTATATACGATGAGGTTTTCAACGCCCTAGTATCGTTTAAGAAAAAACACAAATGGGATGACCATAATATACTGTCAATCATGTCGCGTATGATATAACTGATAAGCGTCTCTAAGCTGCTGAAACTACCACTCATTGTAAAACGACCTGAAAGATAACAATAAGTCACATTGGTCATACCTCTCAAATTCTCCGCGGGACGCTTTTCATTCTCCTCTCCTCCTGTCTAACGAGTATGTTGTCAACATGTGACGGCACTTGCAGGCTCCTTAGAAGAGCACAGATGGCGCAAAAGCAGACGTGCGGACTCGGG
>JABUQX010131381.1:12500-16306 GCA_015478945.1 Trachelipus rathkii | reverse complement strand
CGCACTGCCTACAAACAAGTTACGCTATTTGAAGTGTGGCTCCTTTTTATACCGTTTATTTAGCGTGACATATTTGGCTTCGCATTTTTATATCAGGAACCCACACTTTCACGGTAATGGTTTTCTTATCTTCACGTATGGCTGAGCTGAGTCGTCTAGATTATGGATATCTTTGTGAAGTGAAGATTCACCATCTTCACTCATCATTTCCGTAACAGCTAATGCTGTTACGTCTGTATCCTTGATCATGTTGTAGAAGTCAATCACGATTCTTGGTCTTCTCAACATCCTTTACCATCTTGTCAAAGTTAATCTTCGCCATCCCTTGGAAATTAATTATGTGTTCGGTGTCCTTGTTCAACGTTAAGCCTTTTGCTTTTTAGATGTAAGCAAAACTCGATCACTCTTCCTGCTGTAATGGCGTAGTGACCCGGTGCCACCACGTTTTCAGCATATCACAGTCCTATCTCGTCAGTCAAGTTCTAGAATTTTCCGTATCAGTCCTTACGTGTGAAAACACAGCTATCGGTGTCACAGTAAAGTACACGCTGACCTAGAGAATCGATGAGTTTATATAATTCCACCCTCGCATAAGCTGTGGTAAAGGACGCGACAGCCACATTTGTAGCCTTTGCTGTTTTATTAGTGAAACCGGTATGTGTAACTTCAACTATATGTTTATCCCCCGACACAATGATATTTCTAACCTTAAGATCAGCTCTCTTCATTAAGTCCCAGACCTGGGCGTAACTCGTATACGATATCCTCATTCTGGGGAATACGCTGAGCTAGTTTTCCCCATAATGAATTGAGAAGTAATTTAGCTATATAACGCATTCCAGGATTGCTTTCAATATTGTCCCTTCGATGTCCTTGAAATCTTGCAGGTATTGAAGGAATTCGTCGCAATCTTTATCGGTTATTCCATCCGGTAACCCCGAAGCTCAGTCTTCCATTTCAAGAATGTTTCAACGTATTTCCCGAATATGTCATTTGAAGGTGTAAACTTTCCATATTTCATGGATTTTTTTGATCTCGTAGCGTTTCTTGTAAACGCTAATTCCAGCTCCGGGACTACAGTATTACACCTTACATACGGCTGGCTATCCAGTTGTGCCTGGTGCGATTCGTGCATGTTCTTACAAAGGAGGAAAAATTCATTAACCGGGAGGACAGGGAGTGTACAAGGTCTTAGGATGGTAATACCGAAACATACGAAAGGCCGAAATAATTTCTTGTACGAACTTTTCTATGGTAGGAAGATCCCTACCTACGAGTTTCGTAGGGGTACCTCTGGAAATGGTTTGGTTTGTACAAAAGGATTTACAATTGAGGTGAAGTCTGAGATCTTCAATTGAACGCCTCGGTAGGGGGGGTGAATACACGAAGGGCTTCTGTACCGCCACCGCTACAAAGCTTCACCTACCCTCTAATTTACGCATTTTGCAAGTTATCCGATTGATTGCACATATCTTCCTAGCTTGCTCTGTTTCGGTTTCGTCAGTTGGTGTTTACACAGTGACCTCACATTCTTTTTTCATTTTCGTCCATTCTAATAACCTCGTAACCTTGCGACTTATAATCCGCTTCTTGTCTCATGGTTGCTGTACCTATCAAGGCTTGATTTGCCATGGAGACTTTCTAAGCCTTTCTTACATGCTTGATGGCCATGAAATACACAGCCGTGGAAGAGTAAGACAATCTTCTTCATGGTTGTTCCAGTTGGAGGAGGAGGGCGCCTGTTATTCAGTTCTATCGTTTGTTCATTAACGTGAGTGACGGGAAGTAGGAAACGGTTAGTCCAAAGAGGGACGTTTAGTCTCAGCTGGGGATTTCAAACCGCTTACCCGTCAAGGCTTTATGTACCTGTTTTTTGATTTTAAATTTACGCTCGCCACCATTCCTTGCATGTTCGATTCGATGACCCTTATACATCTCCATGAATGTGAGCCATTTCACACCATCATACGAATAGTTTGAATCATCAGTACGTCCTATATGGGCCAATGTATTTTTAGGCATGAAGTGCATTTTATATACCATGAATGATAAGGCCGCAATGGTGGAACAATCAAGTAAACAGTCAACTTTATGATCCTTAAGGAAGATCCCCCTGAATTTCTCGAATAATTGACGTAGAATATTAACATCTTGTACACAATAAGAAATACATTCCTTCATGATATCGTAGTCCTTATTGTTAAATGTTTGATACCAGCGTTCAAAATCTGCCTTTTCACTGTCGGACATGCGATGTGTCTCAAAGGTTTCCTTATCCGGAATTTTTCCCTTGTAATTTATATTCTCAAGGGTGAGAAACCGGTAAGGAAAGAATCCTTTAGAAAGCTCACCTGTAACTCCCATGCACTTTAGGGAGTTTTTTTCAGTGCACAGGGCATAAAATTAACGATGTCCTTAAAATGGATTTTTTTGGTTAGTCGTCATAGTCGTATATTTTGGTTCCCGCTATTACAGGGTTGGGAAATATCGAATGGACGAGTAGGGTCTGGCAAGCAGTTTCTGCTGTAAACAAACTGATTTGTCGAGACTTACCGCCATTATGAGCCGCAACTAGTATGTTTGACTTCTTGTGTTTTTCAGCAACCTGATAATTAGTTGAGAAAAGATCGACGGACACTTCTCATCTTCTGTTTGCTTTCCAAATTCAATTTTGATATTTCAGTTCGAGCCGTCCAGCAAGTCTCACCACGGTGCATGAATTGTCTAGGGTTCTTTCGCTCCACAATCACTGCATTATAGCGCATACTCACTAGAATATAGGGAAGCATATCTGTTTTCATGCGTCCTCCTTCCTCTTCACGACTATTATGATTATAGGTTTCGATATCATAATAGAAGGTAAATGTTTTCTTACGTTTTGCGAAAGCATCATCTGTTGGAACCTTGATTTTCTTCATGAAACATTGATGGTTATCGCCCTCTATTCCATACTTCTCTCTGCATATCCCACACTGTATATGCATGCAGTCATGCTGGTGTTTACCCTGTTTATCAGCTACTATCTCATTGTCGCATAAATTACATACGTTAAGATATTTGCAGGTTGAGGTCTCTCTGCAATTTAGACAAGGCCTCATTAAGAATCCATATTGCAATCATCATCATGTAAAAAGCGTAGATATATCGCCCTCTCTTTTCTTTCATTTTGTAAGTTAGCATTGCGCCACATCCTGATTACAGTTGCATTCGTTTTGTAATGGTTTAATTAAATTGATCTGTGAAACTATAGCACTGATGACAAAAAACAGGACCTGCGATATTCTTAGGAACTACACTGCCTAAAGCTATCTTGATGGAATCTCCGGGAAAAGGATAATAATAATGGGTTTCTTCGGCATCATACCCTATTACAAAGAGAGGTAAGTCTCTATTCTGTTCATGTGGTTTAAACACTATCTTGAGTTTATCATGTTTATCTTTAGTAAAAACAAATATCCTACATTTAAGTGTTTCCTCTATTATGGAAAAATCATCTGCCTTTAGGGGTTCATCATAAGTCAGTCCACACCGAGTTGCAATCTCACCACCTATTTTATGTAGATCCTGAGGTTTAAAAGTTTTTTTATTTTAGGTGAAGATTCGTCTGGTTTTTTAGGTACATGAGTGTGGAGCTTATAGCATGCAGCTATAGCCCTGAACCCACATCCTACACTTGTTCTTATTTCCCTATTCTTGTTATTTATACCTAAGTGTACTGTGTTCATGTGGGGGTGTATAAAGTTCACAGAGGAAGGGTCAATTGGCCATTACCCTCTGGGTGTTACTTTACATATCTGACATTCTTA
>JABUQX010131381.1:0-7500 GCA_015478945.1 Trachelipus rathkii | reverse complement strand
AAGAGGAAACCTAAACAACTCACTATCAAGTTTTCAATGAAACATGGCATAATCAGAATGGAGGTAAGAGTATGGAGAGCGTATAACATGTGTACATTTAAGCCCACACGGTATGGATTCTTTATTACAGGAATACAACAGTTGAAGTATATGACCGAGATTCGCAAGAGGGTACTATTACAGAGTGAAAGGGGTGAAATGTTGAGTAATCACGTAAATACAGCACATTATATTCTGTATCAGGAATACTATACATTTAAGAAAATGCTTACGGATAACTCCGAAGATATTATTGAATACTTCTTGAGTTCCATAGATGTGTATAAATTTATTTCAATGTTTAAAGAACATTGGTGCGGTTCTATTTACACTGATGGACCAGAAAATAAACATACTATGATTTCTATACGTGATCTTTTCACATATATATTAGGAGATGGGGTGTATGTACTAAGAGAATACCTATTGGAAAACGACCTGAACGAGTGGCATATTTGTAAAGCTTTCGAAAGAGTAAGTTTGAAATAACCGTAGAACGTGCCGTTAGGGTAACGTATAAATATATTTAAAAAGGAAATCTATGCATACTACATCCTTACTGAACTAATAGCTATCAATCATGGAGGATGTGTATAAATTCATGTTCCGTACACCTGCCACGTGTCTTATAGCCGGACCAACTGGATGCGGCAAAACATTTGCTATACTAAAATTATTAAGTGAATTAGAGATATTCGAAGAGCTTCCTGTGAAAATAATATGGTGTTATAACGTATTTCAAGCAAAGTTTAACGAATATAAAAACCTTATTCATTTTCATGAAGGCATCTATGACGTAAAATCGTTAGAGGATATAAAAGGACATAAGGTTATAATATTGGACGATCTCATGCATAAGGTGAATATTGAGGTAGCAGAAACATTTACAGTTTATTCTCACCATCTAAATATCTCAGTGTTCTTTATTACACAGAACATTTTCCACCAAAGCAAGCATATGCGTAGTATCTCATTGAATACACAATATTTGATTCTTTTCGGACAGAGAAGGGACATGAGTCAGATCAACGTGCTAGCCAGCCAAATGTTCCCCCTTCAAAGGAAAGAGTTCTTAAAAGTATATAAAGAGGTTACCTCGAAACCCCACGGTTATTTGATGTGTGAACTTCACCCTAAAAACACGTACAGAGTGTTACTCCGCACCAACATTCTACCTTCCGAAATCGAAACTGTTTATATTCCTGAGTAATGTTGATAAAGAAATATTTACCGTTGATGAAAAATTATAAGAACCTAAGTAAAAAGGAAAAAGAGAAATTACTAAAAAACACCACCTTTGTAAACTGTATCTGTGAGATCTGTTTAAATATGGTAAAACAGGTCATACCATTGAAAACTGGTCAGAAGAGAAAGTTACGTCGCCACAGCAACATCATTCGTAAACTTGTCCGTAAAGTTAAGACGAATAAGAATTTAAAGCATAAAAAGAAACTGTTACAACAGGGTGGCGGAGTTTTCCTTCCATTACTCTTCTCCGTAGTTGGTCCTTTATTGTCTAAACTGATAGCAGGGAATCACGCATAAGAATGAAGAAAGCTGTAGTAATCCCCTTCGATCAATATACAAAGTTACAGGATAATTCTCTGGTTATTCCTCAACCACTACCCGAAACGCTTGTTGATCCCCGCATTGATCAGATACGTATTTTTGAAAAGGAATTAGCAGATATATTATCTTCAAAAGTTAATGTAGACGTGAAAAGGTTGAAATATCAGGAAATATTACAAAAATTATTAGAAGTCAAAGACAAGTATACAGGAATGCTTCCTATTTCAAATGAAGTTCCACAGATGGATTATGAAAGAAAGGATTTTAAAAAGGTTTTAGAAAACAGCTTGCCACCTACATTGAAAAATAAAGGTAACGCATTATATGATACTTTAAAAGATCAGTTAAATTGGAACGAACTAGGCCAAATTGTAATTAATGAACGGCCGCTGCAGGGTTCAAATATAGTAGACTTAGTCTCAGACTTAATTCGAGACTGGAAAAAGAAGCCTATACCAGGTTGGGACGCCATTAAACGTGAACTACAGGGTATTAATTTCCCTAGGAGCTTAATTAATAATAAGCAGAGGCTCCAGGATTTGGAAAATCATTATCAGACATCGGTATCCGAACCTGTAGGGCCTAATGAACGTCCTTACAAGGGAATATTACAGCGTAAGAGCAAAACAATAAGTAGTCCTCAAGTAATAAGAAAAAAGCGAAATGAATTAGCGCGAAACTGGTTAAGAATGTAATATACATTACGTCATTTGAATCCAAAGATACAATTGAATCACTCTCACCATAAAATATGCAGAAACAGAATCGTACAAGGATATACAAGAATACACAGGAACATTCTTGTATATACAAGAACGACGTTAACTCAATTAGGCCTAAAAGTGTAACTCCACCTCTTATGTTTCACCATCATAACTCTTAATCCTATTGATGTGATTGGCTGTGGGATCGTAAGACAGTAATTGGGGCGGAGCTAGATAAGCTCCGCCCACCTCTTATTCATGTATATAAACCCCACGCGTGCTCTGGCAAACCATATATTTGTATTCCTTCCTTCCAGTGGTTAGTAGCTGTGTTACGAGCGAAATGACGTGCTTAGTTAGAAATATCACGATCAGTGAGGTAACGTCTTGGTCTGTGGTCCATCAGCATTGCGCTGTCATCCTGCGTTTTAGAAGAAGGCCATCAGGGGATCGCTACATTACATGCTTATCCCCACTCCCTGCTTATAATAAACCTTTGTTCATATCTGTAGAAAGTCTCGCCCTCATCATGGAAGCTGTTTCGGGATGGGTTGCCCAAGACTACATAAACCTCAGCTTGTTAAATGAATGGGGGATGACTATATCACAAGGGAGTCATGAAGATCACAAGCGTTTAACACTGGTTTTTTCCTTACATGAAAACATTCCGAGGGTACATATAGGCTGCTGGCTGCGCCGTAACGCGACATCTGTTTTCTCACCAAGTGCCCACACAGTTACAATAAGTGGTAAAGAATCCATCGAGTTGTTCCTAAAGATGAACGAAGAATTCCTACATAGATTAGAAGATACGAATACACTGGAAGACCTCATAAACACCGGATACCGAATAGTTTATAATACATACAGTGACAGTTTTTTGTTTAACTCTAACAACGTCGCTAAGATGATAGAGATCGTTGACCTTAATCGTTTTACTGCAGTTTGGAATGAGGAAATGAGTGCCGACCGATATAAAAATCATACTCTGAAGATTTCGGCTGCAGAAATGTATATGTTCATCACGGGAGAGGGAAGGGTAGGATTAGAATCCTACGTTGAAACGACGCAAGCAATTCTCGATGCATTAAAGTAATAACCCTAATTATTATTATTATTACTGTAAATATTACCGTTTCTGTGTAAATATTATCGTAGCAGTGTAAATAAAATGTTTTTATATTTTTACATTTCCTTATCCTTTTTATTTTTGGGATTGTACATATATATATTTATTTTTATTATTTTATTATTTAAATTCAAATTATTTATTTTATTTTTATTATATTTAATTATATATTATTATATTATACATATATATATTATTATTATCATCGTCATTACTGCATACATATACATACATTTTTATTGTTCTGGTTACAAATTTCTGAAGTAGATATATATATATTATTATTATTATTATTATATATATATTATATATATATATATATTATATATATATATATATATATATTTATATTTTATTATTTTATTTATTTATTATTTAATTTTATATTATTTTTATTTAATTTTATTTTTATTTATTTTATTTATTTTATTTATTTTTTATTATTATTATTTTTATTATTTATATATATATATATATATATATATATATATATATATATATATATATATATATATATATATATATATATATATATATATATATATATATATATATATATATGGTGTTTACACATTGATCAGTAGCTAGCATGGACGCAAAGGAGGTAGTTGATAAACATTACTTTAACCTGAGGGAACCAAATAGTTTTGGGGGTTTCACTAGATTCTCATTAAGATATCCTGATATTGAGAAAAAAGAGCTAAAAAAATATCTAGAAGGGGTGGAGGCATTTACTCTACATAAGCCTGTAAGAAAAAAATTTCCTACCCGGAAAACCATAGCCCCCCAGGTCGATAGTGTGTGGCAGTTAGATTTAACGGAGATGATTAAATATAGTTCTTATAATGATGGGTTTCAATACGTACTTTTTACTATTGACGTATACTCTAGATACCTATGGTTGAAACCCTTAAAAGATAAAAGGTCAGCTACAGTTGCCAATGCAGTACTTGAAATTATAAAGGACGAACGGAGAACACCTAAATCATTTTGGACAGATTCAGGAATGGAGTTCAAGGGTAGGGAGTTTCAGGAGTTGCTCTGGGAGTATGGTATAAGCTATTACAATACATTTTCCGTAAACAAAGCCTATAGTTGAAAGAGTACAGCGTACTATTAAAGAACGCATGCATAGGTATTTTACTAAAATGAATACTTTTAAATATATTGATATACTGGACGATCTGGCTTATTCTTATAACAGGTCTTACCATAGAACTATAAAGTCAACTCCTTTAGAAATGACGAAAACTAGAAGCTATACAACGCCCAGGGTAGCGAAAGAAAACAAAATAAAAGATAATTCAGGAATAAAGGTGGACGATTATGTAAGAGTATCAAGGACCGAAGAAAGATTCAGAAAAGGATATGAAGCTGGATGGACTACGGAGGTTTTTAAAGTTCACAATATCCGAACACTCCGACGTGATAGTTTAAAGTTATATTATCTGGAGGATTTAGATGGTGAAAAAATAAAAGGAGGGTTCTATAAACAAGAAATACAAAAAGTGAGGTTCAATCCTGTAACTCACGAGTATAAAATTGAAAAAATATTAGGTGCAAAAGGTAAAGGAAAAAATAAACAGGTGTTGGTGAAATGGAGGGGGTATCCTGCTAAGTTTAATACTTATATAAAAGCAAGTGAAGTTAAGAATCATTAATCAGTTGATATTATAATCATGGAGAGTGTAGATCACTTTTATTTAACTCTGCCATCTTCAGCATCCATGGATTTACATCCTGATAATAAACTAGCTGATTTCACAACTGAACTAGTTAACCATGTTTACCTTGAACGATCAGCTTATGAGGTGGGATTATGTGAAATGATATTAAATACAGACATAGAAAATTTACCATCCAATCTATTCTGGATGAAGGTATACAGAAGTGTAGAATGTGTTGAAACTATATTACAAGTGGAAGGTACCCGTTTTCTGAAAAGGACTACAACTGCCAAAAAGGTAAATACGGATACATTTGCTACAAAAGAATACTTCATTGAAGAATTTGCTCTGCGAAAAGCATATTTTAAATCAGTACCTGCTATTTTTAGTCATTTAAACGTTCTCTTTGATATGAGTATTATGTGCAAGGACTTGGAATACAAAAATGCGAGCCAATGAAGATAAAGTAATAATATCTTTAAGATCAAAAGCAAGTGTAAACCTGCGAGATCGTGACATTTTTTCTCGAGCGATCACCATGGCAAAGAAAACATATTCGTAAGCGGTATGGTGAACTGGATATACTTCATGATATCCCTACTATGCTGAAGAGGGTTATACTTTCTGTGGAGAATAAGCCCTTAACTTGGCATGAACAAAAAGATGACGCGGACCGAGTGCTGCATTATTCATGTACACCCTCTGAAATGCTCAGCCGACCTGGTATGGCTTACATCTACACCGATCTTGTTTCACATCAGTATGTGGGGAACGTTACAGCCCCTTTGTTACGGGTGGTCCACCTTACTGATAAGGTAATCACCTTTCCGAATGTTCATTACCTGCCGCTAAGTAAAGCACAAATTTGCTCTATAAGGATATATATTAAAGACGTAGAGGGGAATGGATTCCGTTTTACACCGGGCAGTCTAATTTGTAAAATGCACGTAAGGAGAAAAAGGTATTACTAGACTTTATACTAATTGGCGGTAGGTCAAACGTGAGAGGGAGGGTTACATCTATTTAAAACAGTGTATAGTCGGTTTCCACTCATTCAATAACTATCTCCTATACTGCAAGGTTAGATGAAAGAAAACCTCTAGTTGTTGAAAATGAGGGTTGAGAGGTACTTTGTTGGCTCTAGATTGCAACGAGGCTATGGTGTTTCAGGATTCTTTGCACGGCTCTTGAGAGGTGCAATGCCGCTTTTGAAGCGTAGCGGAAGCTATATAGGGAAAAAAGCTGTAAAGGCTGGTATAGGAACTTTGCACGATATCGCCAGCGGAGAGGATGCAAAGTTATCCTTAAAACGTAGACTAGCAGACGCTTCCGACGAAATGCTAAATGACGTTAAACGCAAAATCAGGAAAAAGATGGTGGGGCAAGGTTTAAAACGCAGAAAAAGAAGTGCTAAGCGCACAAGAAAAAAAGTTAAAAAACAACCACGAACAATAACAAAGAAAAAGAAGAGGAGGCGGCAGCGGACGGCCTCTTCTGGACATGATACAAAAAGGATGGCAAATAAGAAACGTAAGATACGTAAAAAACGCAAAAGAAAGACGCAGAAGCGTAAAAATCAAAGGGATATTTTTTCATTGTAAATAATAAAACTTAAAATTAAATAAATAAAATAATTTAATTACAAGAAAACCTTATCGTTTCCGATACAATCATTCCCTTCACAGATATGTGAACTCTATACCGTTTACTTTTTACAAGGCTTACTTAAAAGGCGTGCTCTTGAAGATCTCGTTAATGTATTCACAACTAGAAATCCCTTACTCAACGATTTTATTATTATTCATGAAATTCTAAAATGATGTAATTTTACTCAATAAAAGAATATTTTTATAATTGCGTTTCAGTGTATGATTCCTCATTGTATTCCGCTTATTTTAAAAAGAAAACTATAGCGCATAATAATATTTTCGGACTATATATATATATATATAAATATATATATATATATATATATATATATATATATATATATATATATATATATATATATATATATATATATATATATATATATATATATATATATATATATTATATATATATATATATATATATATATATATATATATATATATATTTAAATAAAAATAATAAAATATTAAAATAATTAAAATGATGCGCTCAAACTTAAAATAATAAAATAATTTATTTAATTCGAATCTTGCTAAAATAATACGCAAATATATATTAAATATAATATAACAAGTTAGGTTAGGTTAGGTTAGGATAAGATAGGTACCTCGGTAGGTACAGTACAGTTTCTACCAAATTGAAAATAAATAAAATAAATAAAATAAATAAAATAAATAAAATAAATAAATAAAATAAAATAATAAATAAAAATAAATAAAATAAAATAATTTCACTCGCT
>JABUQX010131380.1:0-41816 GCA_015478945.1 Trachelipus rathkii | reverse complement strand
AGGAGAGAAGTTTCTCTGTAGATTGTCGTGAGATGTTGAGTTTGGTGAGCTCTTATTCCTCTGTTAATTTTGTCTGGCGACTTATTGGTTAAATTTATACATTTTTAACCTTTATCCGGATTACATCATATCTTTTGTTACTAATTGTTTGTTAGCAAGCGCATGTTCAGTCAGCCCGTTCGGCACATCTGCAGCGCATTATGTACCAGGTTACGTTATCATAAGGATGCGCACGAAGGTTGATGTTACCGCTTAGGTTGTCTTAAATACTATGCGGCCAGCATGGTAAGTGCGGGATGATGGATATTAACTAATTAGGTTAAATGTGACGAGTGTTGTCCCTAGCAAATTCGTTCGTCCTATACTACCCTGCCTTTAACCTTGTCCATTACCGAGTGTTCGATACGATAAGGTCTGTTGAAGCTGTCATATTTGGCGGTACGGATTGTGTTTTATTGGTGACGCTTGCGGGCGTCACATTAATGGTGTTTCGATTTCATCAACGGGTCGCACTGTGGGCGTCGGTCGTGCTGGCGTGTTTGTGTGTCGAGGTTGCGGGCTCGAGCCCCGGTCACGCCGAGGCCGCTGTCCGCATTCCGCGCTCCGCCGCGCACCGGCCAGCCGCCCGCTAGACAGCCCCCGGTTCTCTCTCTCTCTCTCTCTGCTCGATCTTTCTCTCTCTCTCTATCCTCTCTCTTCTCTCTCTATTATATATAATAATTATATAACTATATAGTATATATATATATATCTATAGTCATATATATTATATATATATATTAGTAGTAATATATATGTATATATTATATATATACATCTATACTTTTTCCCTATAATAATTATAATATATATTATATATAGTATAGATACTATATATATATATATTTATAGTTATATAGGTATAGTTATATATTATGATTATAGTATAGATGCCATGACCTAACGAAGACTAAGGAATCGCATGTTCGAATACTCGAACCTCATTGCACTATATTGACGTAGCATCCCAGCCAAAGGAATGAATCATCAAGCTTTGAAACTAACTTAATAAACTCAAAGTATTGGAACATACATAAGTCTTCGACTTCTACGTATTTAAGGATTTTGTAAAACTTTACTCATGCATGATATGATCGTCTTCCCCCTAGGTCATAGGCTGACCCCCAGGTGCGGCAGCAATGCGGCCTCCGCGTGAAGTCACTATCGTAACCTCGCCGCCGCGGTTTCCGCGTTCCCGTGCCCACCCGCTTGGCACAGGCGCATATTTTGCCGCGTACCGTCCGGGCCGCGTGACGCCCTCAGGGCCAATGATTTTCCGCGCGATCTACGAAAAATATGATTCAATGTAAACTATTCATAGAATTTCTTTTCAAATATATATACTATGAGTCATTCATGTTTTATTTCATATTTTTTAAAACATTGTTTTAATTAAAAACATACACTGTACAGACACTTAAAGCAAGTAAAGACAAAAACCTAGCTAATGCCCGTTTGTTGCTTAGGGCCATTTGACTTCAACTAACACTAGCACACACACTCGCGATATTTTGATGGCCGTCAATTTGATGCCTCGAAGCTTTGATGCCGTCAACTTTGATGCTCAGCGTTTGAATGAGCTCATCTTTGAATCCCTCAGCTTTTGATGGTGACTCATCTCGTGTACTACTCTAGAGGAAAAGGAGGAGAGGTAAGGGAAGAAGAAAGAAGCAGAAAAAGAAGAGAAGAAGAAGATGAGAAGAAGGAAGAAAGAAGAAGAAGAAGAAGAAGACAGAAAAGAAGAGGAGAAGAAGATAGGCAAGCAAGTCGAAACGGAACGAGAAGAAGAAGAAGATGAAGAAGAAGACGAAGGAGAGGAGGAGGGAGGAAAGAAGGAAGGAGTAAGGGAGGAGGCCAAAGAAGAATGAAGGAAGTCTCATATGACACAGGGCACAATGAAGCCGGAGCCGGAGTTTGTGTGGCGGAGTCCCCACACTGGGAAGTTCCTGGCTCCCAGTTGCATATGTGAGTTCAATTGAGGTGTTGTTTATTGACTGACTGTTTCAAAGGGAGCATTGTAGAGTGTGACGGATCTATTGGGATTTCGTTGGACCCACAAAAATGAGTTCGAGGAACGCTTGTGAGTGGGGTCCGCAGCTGGAAAAAAAGAAGAAGTTTTCAAGTAGGTACAGTTTCCAGGGGCTTGATGCAGATAGTGAAATTGAAGTTTTATTTCAGAGAGTGAAATAGAGTGAGGTTCATTGGAGCGTATTGCGGATCATGCAGCGTCTCGTGGCAGGGGTCGTTCGGTGTCGAAGTTGAGTAAATATGTGGTCCTTGGATCGTGTATCTATAATATCTAGTGTGAGGTTTATATATAGTATATATATAATGTATAGCTCACATATAGGGAGATTTCACTGCATTTTAGTATAGTATATATTTATATATATAGTCTTCAGTGGAATGTAGAATATGAATAACGATAGCGTTTCAATAAACATTCAAAGCGTGTCTAGGGAACACCAATTGAAAGGGAGGACGAACCCCAAAATGTGGGTTTTAACCCTTTTTAAATGAAATTTTAGAAAAGGATTAAGTTCAGATAATACATAAACTTAAGCTCTATCAACAGCCCCATGTTGTATAAATAGTATGTAGGCAACAGGCCCTATGTTGTACATAAATATGAACTTACGTCAGAGAATTTAGAAGTGGTTACTCTCTTAGTCACAGACAATGGTATACATATGTGTATCAACTGTAGGATAGTTCAAGTCAAGACTTGCACTCGACTTGTTTAATGTTTGCTATATCAAGTCCATATATAAAGATGTGGTGTAATGTGTATGCTGTGTAGTATGTGTATGTGTGTATGTGTACTGTTTAGTTAGAGGTCGTATAAACACGTAGTCTTACATTTTTATTTCAAACTGTGGTATTTTATTTATAGAAGAAAAGCTGTTTCATTACCAATGTTAGAGTTAAAGTTAAAGTTAAGTTAAAGTTAAAGGTTTAGAGATAAAGTTAAAGGTTAAAGTTAAATTTTCATGTCGAAGGATAAGATTTATTTTTTCATGTATTGAATACAATGTTATATAAATGATGTTTTTAACTAGCATGAAATAAACATTTTTAAAAACATTGTTTTCTAGAAAAAGTTGTCAAATTTCCACGAAAAAAGATTTTAGGGACCATAAGGCAATAAAGCAGTAAAACAATACAGCAAAACAGCCTCCAGGGGCCCATCCCCCACCCCCACGCCACCCTTCATGTTTTAACTGCTTCTATCTGCTTACCAACTGTAGCCTATTAATAAATATATGTCACTGCCTATTTTTTCTGTTCAAATAATATACATTTGTATTTCACATTACCTTTTCTAAAACTTTTTTAAAAAAAACTTAGACTTAAATAAATATATTTTAATTGTGTAGGGGTAACTTAAGAGACATGGTGGTAGACCTGTTTATATATATATTATATATAGAGGATATAGGTGTATGTATATATATTATTATATATAGTAATATTATATATATTATATAGTGTGATAGTATTATATAGTATATATATATTAATAATATGTATGTAGTTTGAACAGCTACATTAACAAATTTCCAATACTTAACAGCAGTAACAGTAACTAACATGAGCATAGCAAAAGACGTAACACATTCACTCACTTTTGCCATGCATGTGTTTAACATATCAAGGTAGATTTTACATTAACTAGATAGTAATTGATTTTAACAAAGATTTATCGAATTCCTAACGCTACAGATTGTAATGCAACTAGAATGAAATACGAGCAACATCAGACACACACAGCATACACACAGCACCCGGTTACACAACAACAGAGGAATATTTGGCAGCGGGTAACAAGGTGTTTTGCACGGTATAATAAGAGCTTGAACATAGCATCAACTAAATTCTAACGTCAAACCTAACCATACTTTAAGCACGTAATAAACAGCTAACATTAACAAATTTCCATACTTAACAGCAGTAACGTAATCAAAATATCATACAAAACACGTAACCTATTCACACTTTTTTAGAACCATATCTTTAACATATCAATGTTAATTTTACCATTAACATAGTAATATTTAACAAAGATTAACGGTATCCTAACTAAACTATTGTAATGGAAACTAAGATAGAAATGCCCCATACACACACAATCACAGACACACACACACACACCCACACACATCAAAAAAAAAAAAAAAACAACGAATATATGTTAACGTTACAATGTTTTTACAATTAATAAAGCCAATATAGCAACACCTGAACTAAAGAATAGTAATATACAACGAACAAAATGTAACATAACGCTTAAACAGCGAATAAACTGTTTACATTAAGCAAAAGTTCCATATTAAAAACAGTAAACCGCTAACATTACAATAGCAAAACGTAACCTATTCAACACCTTTTCACATATCTGTAACATATTATGCTAAATTTACGATGTAACAGTGGTTAATTATTAGCACAAATTTATCATAACACCCTGTCTAATTATCAATACTGGACTAACGAATAATGCTAACGTACCGCAAAGTTTGTTCGCATTAACATAGTAACTATTTGTCAAAAAAATCATTTTAAAAGACAAGCAACAACCTTTACCGACGTTCAAATCTAAAACGAATATGACGATAAAAATAAGTCTCGAGAGAAAAGATAAGGCAATATTACTGGAACAAACAAAAGTCTAAGAGATAAGGGATATTTCAACCAATCACGGAAAGGTATAGGATATTTCAGCCAATCACCGAGTAGGGCAAATATAGATGACAGATATGTCCAACATGGAAAATAGGCAATCCAAAGTCTTTACACTATATAGTAATATAATATATATATATATATATATATATATATACATGATATATATATATAATATAATATATATATATTTATATATATATAATAGATATATAATATATATAGTATATGCTTAAACATATACATAAGATACGCCTCCATATGTAAAATTAAAAAGAAACCCAACATAGAATACATAATAAAGTATGCTGAAAGGAATACATCTCCACCGAGAGATTACCCCAGGGTTTTCACCCCTTGCTAGGTAGCACCCCGGGGGTTGTGTAAGCAGGGCATTGATGCCTCGCCCGAAGGGCTGAGGCCTTATCCCCCTCCTTCGGAGGGGGTAATTGGCCTGCTTACACAGCCCCTTCGGAGGGTTGTCTACTCCATGGAGGAGTTCATTCATCAAGCAAGGGGGTGAACCCTGGGGTATCTCTTGGTGGAAGATGATTTCCTTTAGATACTTTAATTTATGTATGACTATTGTTGGGTTTCTTTTAATTTACATATGGGGGCGTATCTGAGTATACTGGTTAAGCTATTATAGTATATATATTATAGTATATAGTATATATGTATATATATATATATATATATATATATATTATATATATAAATAATATATAGATATAAGTAGTATATTTACTGTTATATAGTAGTAGATGTAGTATAGTATATGAATAGCAGTAGTATGTAGTGTAAGACTCTGTTGGAATGCTATTTCCATTTTGAAAGCATATCCGTTGTTATCGTATATTGTATCCCATTTGCTTGATTGGGCTCGGAAATATCCTGATACCTTTCCGTGATTGGTTGAAATACCCTTATCTCTTAAATCATTGGTGGTTTGTTCAGTATATAGTTGCCTTATCTTTCTCTCGAGACTTATTGTTATCTCATATTCGTTTTAGATTTTGAACTGTGTAGAAGGTTGTGCTCTGTCTTTAAAGATGATTTTTTTTATAATATTACTGATGTTAAGTGCGAAAAAACTTTGGTACGTTAGCATTTATTCGTAGTCAGTATGATAATTTCACAGAATAAATGGAGAAATCTTTGGAAAATATTACCATGTTAATGTAAATTGTGCATTTAAATTATGTTACATGATATGCTTGAAAAAGAGGTGTGAATAGGTACGTTTTTTGTATGTAATGTTAGCTGTTTACTGTTGTTTAAGTAGGGAACTTTGCTAAGTGTAAACAGTGTTTATTCGTGGTTAAGGTATGTTAATTTTGTCCTTGTATATTATATTCTTAGTTTAGGTGTTGCTATGTTGGCTTATTAATGTAAACATTGTAACGTTAATCATATTTTCGTGTTTTTGTGTGTCTGTGTGTGTGGTGTGTGTGTTTGTGTGGCATTTATTCTTCGTTACAATTCGGTTAAGGTTAGGATACGTTAAATCTTTGTTTATATTACAATGTTATATGTAATATTAATTGATATGTTAAACACTTCTGTCCCCCCTTGTGAATAGGTTTTGTTTTTTCCATGATACATCGATTCCTTTACTGCTGTTAAGTGAGGAACTTTGTTTAATGTTAGCTGCTTATTCGTGCTTAAAGTATGTAAGGTTTGTCGTTGTACATTTATGATTGCTTAGTTTAGGTGATGCTATGTTAGCTTTATTAAATGTGAAACTTTGTTCGGCTGCCAAATAGTCCTCTGTGTTTAGTGTACGTAGTCGTGTGGTGTGTGTGGGTGTGGTGTGTGTGTGTGTGTGATTTATTCTTAGTTCATTAACAATCGTTAGGTTTAGGATCGATAAATCTTTGTTAAAGTATTTACTATGGTTAATGTAAATTAACATTGATGATGTTAAAGACATGCATGAAAAAGTTTGAATAGTAGGTTACGTTTTTTGTATACTATGTTTAGTTTATTTACTGCTGTTTAAGTATGCAAATTTGTTAATGTTGCTGTTTTATATTAATATAAGAGCAGTATATATATGATATATAGATTATATATATATAATAATAATATATATATATATATATTATTGATATATATATATATATATTATATAATTATATAAAGGTCTACCACCATGTCTCTTAAGTGTTACAAATTAAATATGATTTATTTAAGTCTAGGTTTTTTTAAAAAAGTTTTAGAAAACAGCTTGCCACCTACATTACAAATATATATGATTGAACAGAAAAATAGGGAGTGACATATATTTTTTTTTAAATAATAAGTAACGTGGTAGCATAAAGCAGGTAGAATACATGAGGTGGTTAGTGGGTGGGGGAATGGGGGCCCCTGGGGGCTGTTTGCTGTGAGTGTTTTATCTGGCTTGTATGGCTTTAGTGGTCCCCTGAAAAAATCAGTGTTATTTTCGTGGATTTGAGCAATCTTTTTCAGAAAAATGTTTTTTTGTAAAAAATGTTTTTCAAAAAATAAAAATGATTTTTCATCAAATAGACAATGTTCCATTGTTGGTGCGCAAGAAAACATTTTGTATTAACCTACATGGAACAACATTATAAATATATCCTTCGCATGAAATTTAACTTCTAACTGTTAACTTTATCGTCCACTTTAACTCGTTAACTTAACTTTAACTCTAACTTTTCGGTAATGAAACAGGCTTTTTCTTATTTAAATAAAGATACTATTTTTGGTGATCTCAGTTTGAAGATAAATGTAAGGCCGTATGTGTAATACGACCTCTAACTAAACATACACATACACGCATACAATACACATATACACATGCATACACATACACACATCTTTATATAGGAACTTGATATAGCATACATTAAACAAGTCGAGTGCAAGTTTTGACTTGAATATCTCCGTTGTGCAACATATGAATACCATTGTGTATGACTAAGAGAGTACCACTTAAGTGTTCTCTGTGTTAAGTTTCATATATATTTGTACAACATAGGGCTGTTGCTACATATATTTATACAACATGGGGCTGTTGATAGAGCTTAAGTTTATGTATTATTAACTTATATCCTTTTAAAATTTCATTTAAAAGGGTAAAAACCCCATTTTGGGGTTCGACCCCCCTCTCAATTGGTGTCCCTAGACACCTTTGAGTGTATTGAAACTATGTTATTCATATTCTACATAACTGAAGGTACATATATATATATTATTAAATCACTAATATTAATAGGTGATAAGCGCACATTATTTACTACTCGTACAGCCGCACCGGACTGCAGGCCGGTGGCCGAATACTGATACGGTCCAAATGACTCATTTGTTCTTCTTACGAAACTTCTATTTCCCTTCCTTCATCTTTTCTCTGTCTTGTACTCTTTTCTAATTTTTCTTCTTTTTTTTTTCCAGCTGAGGACCCCACTCAAGGGTTCCTCGAACTCATTTTTGGGGTTACCACATCCCAAAATTCGGAGCTACTTCTTTTGAATACATATATAAACAACCTCAATTTATGTACTAAAATTAGTGCAATTGGTAAGCCAGAATTCCAGTGTGACTCCGCCATCGACAAACTCCGGCTCCGCTCAATGTGCCTCGGTCATATGAAGACTTCTTCTTCTCTTCTTTCTCTTCTCCTTCTTCTCCTTCTCCTCCTTCTCCTCCTCCTCACTTACCTCCTCCTTCTTCTTCTTCTTTCTTCCTTCTTCTTCTTTCTTCTTCTTCTTCTTCTTCTTCTTTTCCTTTCTTTCTTCTATCCTCCTCCTTTTTTTACCGTAACAAAGTGAGCTCATCAAAAAGCTGGAGGGCATCAAAGCATGAGGTCCATCAAGCTGAGGACATGCAAAGTTGAGTCAATCAAGCTGAGGCATCAAAGTTGAGAGGATCAAAAAGCTTTCGAGTGATGTGTGTGTATGTGTGTGCTGTGTGGTGTGTGTGTTGTGTGTGTGTGAAGTCAAATGCCTAGCAACAAAGGGATTAGTAGGCTTTTGTTTTACTGCTTTAAGGACTGTAAAGTGTATGTTTTTAATAAAAAATGTTTAAGTATGAAGTAAAAATGAATGACTCATAGTATATTTGAAAAGAAATTCTTTGAATAGTTTACATTGATATCATATTTTTCGCTCCGCGCGGAAATATTAAAGCCTGCGGGGCGCAAGCGGCGGGCCGGCAAGTCGCGGCGGGTGGGTTCGTCTGACTTCACGCGGAGGGCGCATGCTGCGCCCTGGGGGTCAGCTTATGACCTAGGGGAAGACATCAATATCATGCATTGAGTTAAAGTTTAAAATATTTAAATACGTAGAAGTCGAGAGACGTATGGTGTCATACTTTGAGTTTATTAAGTAGTTTCAAACTGATGATCATGCTGGTGGGATGCACTCAATATGTGCAATGAGTTCGAGTAATTTCGAAATGGCGATTCATAGTCTCGTTAGCTTGCATTTAGAGAGAGGTAAGATATATTTTATATATTAATATATAATGATATATATAGTAGTATATATATATATATATATATATATATATATATAATAGTGACTATATATATATATATATATATAGATATATATATTAGTATTAAGATATATATGACCGGGGGCTGTTAGCGGGGCGGCTGGCGGCGGGGGCGGAATGCGGTCGAGCGGGCGGCGGGCGGCGGGCGGCGGGCGGCGGAATGCGACAGCGGGCGGCTGACGGGGCTCGGAGCTGAACTCAACCGCGTTGATGAAAATCGAAACCATTAATGTGACCGCCGCAAGGCTTCAAAAAACTCCGTAAAATGATTCCGAACTTAGAATGAGGTGAATTGAAAGGTTAACAGGTGTTAGGACTAACATTGCTAGGGAAACGTATTTAAGCCTAATGGTTGTTAATATGATCCCATTGATGTGGCATGTATTTAAAGCCTAACGGTTACTGTCGCATCCTTTGGAAGGGGTACATAGCGAGATGTCTGAAGGCTGTTGAAATGTGGTTAAAAAAGGTTAAGAAATGTATCCGATAAAGTTAAAAAAATTATAAAAAAATAATTTGAAATTACAATTGAAATTAGCAGGAAAAAGCTTTTGAAAAAGGATTAGGTTAAGTAGCAATGAAGTAGTGGAAAGTTGACTAAGGAGTGCAAAAAATATATCAAAAAGATTAAAAAGTCCTAGAAAATTTACCATAGGTTGCCCTGAATTTATATGAAAATGATAGAAAAGGCTCAGGAAAGGAGCTGTGTAATAGAAAATTCATTAAAAAATATTACTGGAATGATTATTTTTACGGAAAAAAGGGTTAAAAGTGATAAAATCCTGAAATTTCAGTACTATAGGTATGCCAGATTTAGCAGGAAAAAGCGCTAAGTAAAGGTTCGGAAAAGTAGCTAAGTATTAGAAAGTCTTAGCAAATATATAGCCTACGAATGATAAAAAAGTCGAAAGTAAAAGTTAGAAAGTGCTTAAAATTACTGAAATTTAGGCTGATAGGTTGCCAGATTTTAACAGGAAAAAAAGCACTAAAAAATGTTCATGTGAAAGTAGCTGAGTTGAAGAAAGTCAGTTAAAATTACAAAAATGATAAATGTCGAAAATAGGTTAAAAAAGGAGTCAGGAACAGGAACGTGAAATTCATAACATAGCTGATGAGGGGCGGTGGGGGGAGAACCAGGGTGCTAACGGAGTGAAAGTAACAAAGAAACATACATACACCTGACCCACACATACATACCCGTAAAATGCTGGCGAACTGTACATGAAAAATCGGGTGGCCCCCCGAGGGCTGAACCCCCATTAAGAAAACGCCATCATAAAAAGTGGTCAGGAAGGTAGCTGAGTACTAAAAAATATATGACTGTATTTGACATAACCGGGACACTTGAAAGGTCGACGACTCCCCCGAACGAAGTCGTCCGACAACTTTTTCCCTCCCCTTACTACAAAATCGATCATAATCTTTTTCCCAAGACTGGGGGTAGGGCGTGCACAAGCACCTGAAACGACACCACGCTCACGTACGCACACGCATACACTCACCCCACTAAAAGAAAAGCCAAGCCTACCTGAGCTATACCTATTAGTGAGAACTTCGTCGCGTAGTCAGAAAATCACTCTAGAAACTTTCACGGGACCCTACAGCGACGTAGTGATGGAGACAGTTTTGGTAGAGACCAGCCTTTTTCGGTATGAAGGAATAGAGATATTTGCTTCAAAACTTGGAATATAATTAGTATTATGGGTTAGCTCGATACACACGAAATTTCAAGTCGGTGGGATGTATATAGAGGGGGTCGCCCCCTGAGGGTGGACGTAAATATTGCGCTTAACGCCCTTGTGGGAGGCTGCTGAGAGCTATGGAGATTAAGGCCCTCATCGACCACCATGGAGGTCAGCAGCCATGACCTGACAAGAAGGTCTGTGTTTGTCTGTTTTTGTTGTTTGTTTGTTTGTATTATTATTACACGAAGAAGTTACCCCGAAGGGTCACTTCTGAGTAGTTTTTTTAAAGCCTTCTACGGTTCCCTACATCTAATTTATCTCATCCGTCCTGCCCCACTGTCGTTCAGCCCCCTTTTTAGCGCACATTGTGGGTAACGGCTCCGGCTCCGGCTCCGGGCGCGGCCTATGAGTCCAATATATATCTATAAGGTTAGGAGTTATCGGTATGTTGGTTAGAAAATTGGAGGCTGGATTTATATGGTGACTGTATCTCATTCATAGAGGTGATTACGTACCCTTGGATCCCCATGAAGGGGTGGGGACCCCACCCTTAAAAATTAACATTTGATGCATAGAAGAATTGAAATTGTGGAATAGTGGTATAAGAGAAGGGAGAAAGAGGGAGTTGAAGCTATAGAAGTTTTGAGTTGACAATAGGAGCCCGTGTGGCTCAGTGCGGTGCTGGGATAGGTAAATATTTGTATATAATAATACAACATTGGTGTTAAAATATATGTTTATAAGGACATAGATCTCAACTATGGGTGTTTTAGCCTCTCTTTCTCTCTCATGGCATTGCTGATTGTGTCACCAAGCCCGGGATCGATGCGTGTGCGCGCCCGCAGGCGCGCCTGCCAGTGCAATCCGCCGCGAAACGGGTGCGTGCGCGCGCCCGCAGGCGGGCTCGCCGACGCGATCAGAAAAAAAAATTTACGTTTTTACATACCCTAGATCAGTAAATCAGTAAATCAAACTGCCCTCTCCTAGCCCCTCCTCCCCTTCTGTCCATCCATGCAGATCAATTGATCTATTGATTCAAGTCATATTTTTAATTAAAATGCTATGTTTTACATCCCTAAATCAGATTATCAGTAAATTCAAACAACCCCTCTACCACTGCCACTCCCCTTCTCCCTACCTGCCATCCTATAAAAAAGGGTGGTGGCTATTGATCTCACATTGAATTCAAGTCATATTTTTCTTTAGTAATAAATAAGTTTTTGGATAAAAAGCGGAAAAGAAAACAAGGTTTTTTATTTTAATGGCGCTTTATAAACAAGTGCAACTGCATAAATTCGTAACATATATAATTTTTAGCTCAAATATATTGTACAAGTTTATTAAAAGAAACATTATTTTAAAGAACATTTAATGGAAATAAAATACAAAACTTACCAGCATAAATTAGCACTGATAGGTTGTACAGGAAAAACATAAGGTCTTAAGATATTGAACATTATTATATTTAAAAAGTTGTTTATGTTACACAATGATTACTAAACATAAAATCTAAATGCAGAGAGACAAGGAAATATACAATATTTTTATTCTTATACATAGCTATCCAATGTCCATTGCTTGAAACATCCCGGGAGAAGTGTTGAAGATAAGACCAGAGTCAGTATCGCCAATTTCACGCAGAACAGATTCCTATGTTTTAGCATACCCTGATCAGTAAATCAAGTAAATCAAGACAACCGCTCACCACTCCCACTCCCCCTCTCCCTACCGTCCCATCTTTGATCTATTAGATTCAAGTCATATTTTTTTTAGTAATAAAATAAATTATATGGATAAAAAGCGGGAAAAAGAAAACAAGTTTTTATTTTAATGCCTTTATTAACATAAGTGCAAACTACAGAATCGTTTAACAAATAAATTTTTAGCATCAAATATATTAAACAAGTTTATTAAAAGAAACACTATTTTATTTTTTAAAAAAAACATTAATGAAATAAGTTAACTAACAAGTCTACACTTAAGATAGCATATAGGTTTGTACCAAGGAAAACATAAGGTCTGTAACATATTGAACATTATTTATTTTAAAAAAGTTGTAGTACTAAGAATTAACCCAATAAAATCTAAATGCATGATAATCATGGAAATATACAAATTATTTTTATTCTTATCATCAGCTATCCAATGTCCATTGCTTGAAACATCCGGGGAGAAGTGTTGAAGATAAGAACAGAGTCGTGTATCCAATTTCACAGAACAGAGTTCATTACATGCGAATACACCTAAAAATCTTCTTTCGTTTCCGAAGGCGTTTAATATTTCTTCTTCATTCATCATTAATAATTCAAGATTATATTTCGTACTCTGTCAATCTCGATATGATTTGAGGATCGTTCCAGATACACCGCAGAACTGAGATTTGAGGATGTCAAACTTTGTCTAAATTTGAGACTCAATCCTAAAGTTCCTTTTCTTAGTATATTGAGATGATAAGCATTACAAGCTGAAAGAATCAGCAGTGCGATCGGTATGCATATAAATTAACGTTTTCCAGCAGATAATTCTTGAGATCAAACCACCTGTGACGTTATCCTGGCATGATACCGTATTGGCCAAATAAATCGTAAAAAGGACGTGAGCATTGAGAATGTGAGTCTTCATATTATCTCATTATATCACGACGTATGGTTTGGCCATTCACATGTCAACTGATCCCTTAAAGTGAATGGTAAATTTAGAAGGCGGAATTTCATAGTTTCCAGAATAAAGCACGGTTCTACAATTCCTATTATTACCTTTCTGAGGTAAGCTCCCATTGACGATGTTAGGTATATTAATGCTCGAATACCCTTGGGTAAAAGTTTTAAAAATTTTAGTCTCAATTCTCTGATTGGATATTTCGCTGTATCGGTCAAAGAAAAGAAATTTCTCTTATTTCCATATGTTTAAGGGAAGATAATTTCACTTTACGTACATAAAAGATATGCGTCCAGTAATTTAAAGATAGGCTTTGGTGGCGTAGTTGTTCTAAAAAGAGCGTTTTAAACATTAAAGCAAATTCAGGTGTTGAGATCTAAGTTTAACCTGATACGACCGTATCCACTGATGGTAGAATAAGTCATTTCCTGAGAGAATATATCACAGTTTACACGTCCATAATATTCGTGTTATTTTTAGATTTAGCAGCACTGGTTCTATGTTTCTCTACGTTCTTTTAAATTGTAATATCCAAATGATTGTAGATGAGAGACTCCTTCGCATTTTGAGAATAATTTAGTAAAGTTTTCAATATAACTTGATAAGGGTAAATTGCAGCTGATGCTCCTAGAGAAGTTTCATTAAAAACATCTCAAGTTGATTAAAACACGTATATAGGAAATTTGTTTCGGTGGATACTAGTGTGATCGTTTCCTCGTGTGAGATCTGAACATCTTCGTTTACTAACTTAGTCTTTAGATATAAAAACACATTCGAGGGGTCAAGATATTGATCAGAATGTGCCAGGAATATTGCATTGCGGAGGTAAACATCTGTATTTGTGATTGAGTGAACGGGAATAATACTAATAAAGTTGGATTAACTCACACTTATATCTGTGTAGGGTCACAGAGAAGAGATCCAATTCACTCTTACAAAAGTCTGGGCTGGAGAGATGGAGGAAAATGCATCTTGCTGGTACAATTACCGGACGTATAATGAGGAGAGATTTGTTTAAACATTCCTTATATACGAAATAGTTACAGGTTGTCACTGTTATGTAAAAAATTTACCACTTATCATCGTTATTAAAGGGCAAACACATCAATACACTTTTTCTTTAACGGTCCTTTCCTATTCCTCTTTATAGGTTTTTTTACGATGACCTACACCTTGACCGGTCATCTTACGTCGTATTTTTCGTTTAACATCACCTAACATTTCTTCAGAAGCATCGGCTAGTCGTCCGTTTACAGCTGTTCGAGGTCGATACCTCCCATTAATATCCTGGAAGATCTATAACCTGTCCTAGCTGCTTTTTTAGCAAGATATTTACCTCCTGATTTAACAAAGGGATAGCACCGTCGGAACAATGAAGCAAAAAATCCACCTAAAACCATACCCCCTCTGCAATTCTGCTGGAACCCCTGGAGGTCGTTCTTTTTCCATTTTATTTAGTCGAGCTTCTTCGTTATAATGTTACTTTATACACTGGCTGTCCCAGTCGTGAATGGTATGGGAATTACGCGATACGTCTGCTTATATAATCGAATTGCGAAACTCTAATTGGGTCCTTACTCAAAGGTTAACTAGTGAATATTAGATGTTAATAACTCGGGCAATCTTTAAGGAAATGACTACTGCTTAACAAAGAGGCTTTTAGTATGTCCCTACATACTGATGGTCTAGAATATTGTATAAAAATAGGCCATACCAGGATCTTGTAACAACGCGGATGGGTTACATAGAAAATGTAATGAATTGGCAAAAGTTGTTTTTGCGATGCGATATAATCAATCAATAGTAAGGTAGGGTAATGAATACAGAGCGTATAAAATGCTAGCATCAATGGTTGTGGTTCACCTCCTCTTCAGAAGGGTTATCTGTAGACGAGCACCCTTACGCCCATGTAGATAGGATCAATGATTGGAAGATTGGCTTTAAATGCGTGTAAATTTGCAGCCACGCCACGGCCACGATCTTAGACACCTAATTCCATTATCTCCCTTTGGGTTTTTTAGTGTGAGGGGCGAAAGTATCAGGTTCTTGCATATTCGACTACTATGTCGGTTATATAAAGTGGTCCTAGTATGTCTTAAGACAGACTTGTATAACCCTCGCTTTATAGTAAACCTTTCCATGTAATATTCGATACCGTTACGTTTCTGCATATGTAAACTATCAGTGTTACGCAGCTTCCAAGTGTTTTTTACAAAATCAACGCTTCTAAAAATTGTGAATGCACCTTCGGTTATCAATTTAAAATAAAAAAAGGAAAAGAAAAAAACGCTAATAAGAAATTCAAATAAATTAAAAATTAAAGTAATTATATTTGCAAGAATGAATCTATTTTAAAGTCCGCATATTTTTATGCAACAGAGTAAAAAATGGAGTATAATTCAAGGGCATAAAATAGAAAGATCATCGTGATAAGGACATGATTATTGTTCACAGTTGGCTTATTTACGAGCTAGACTTTTTTGTATACTATCGGAGCTTCTTTCGTATATGTACTTTACACACAGCTTTACCATGTGGGAATGGGTAAAGGTTCCCTTCGACATCTTTTATATACAATCTTACGGTTCTAAATTGAGCATTATTCAGAGGCATATAGTGTACACTAGGAAAACTTATAACTATCATCTTTAAAGAAATGTATCATTCTTAGTAACTGCGCCTTAGTTTTCAACATACTGGGTTCTAACCAAATATCGGCTGTAAAAACCCCAAATTTTTTTTTTCTTTTTACGCGGGCACCAGGTCAGTGTTAACATCTTTGAGGGTCGCACTACCCAAAATGGTAATGAATCATCGTGCTGGGCTTTTTACTTACAGGCATGTTCTAAAATACTCTCCATCGTAGGAATATAACGTATTAATTCATTTAATGGAGCTTTGATATCGTTAATTATCAATATTGTGTCGTCACGTAGGTAATTACATTTACGAAACCAATTCTGATGTATGCGAAAATAAATAAACTTCTATTTTCAGGTTTTACTTGAGCTTGAGACTTTTAAAGTGATTAACACGTTGTCTTCGTTGAATGTCTTTATTAACTTAGAAATACTAAATCTTACATATGCGACTCTTGATCCAAATTGTTGTTCAAGTCTATGAACACATCGGTAAGATATTTATAGAGACCTAGGATATTTTAAATTTATCTTCAAAGAAATAAATCTTGTCAGCCACGTTGACAATCATCATATCGGTTGTTTTAGTTGTTAATGCGTTTTTAACAATTCTCTACACTTCTTAATATTACAAACGCTGTATGTGAATTAGGCATATTTTCGATGCGCATACATATCATTTCGCATAACTCTACTTCGTACATTTCTCGCTCTAGATTTTTATGGGACTCAATAACTCTGTAATAAAGTCTGATATTTTATTTTCCGGATATAGGTCCATAGAAGCCGGTGACGGCAACGTTAAATAGAAATGATCTTCACTATTCCATGTTCACAAAGTAGGACTGATCCAATGTTTCTTAATTCACTAGCATTTATATACACTATTAAAGCTTCATAGGGAACCCACCCATTTTGACAAGAATCTGTTTTTTTTTCTACCTTTTCCTTTAGATCCTAATATTTTTCTATTTTATATTCGTGGCTCTAGGACCAAACCGTATTTTCTGTATTTCTTGTTTTTTAGAACCCTCCTTTATTTTTTCACTCTAAATCCTCTAGATAGTGTAATTTTAACCTGTCTCTCGGGAATTCTCTGATGCGTATCTACTTTAAAACTTCTCTCGACCATCCAGCTTCATACCCTTTTCTGAAATTTTCCTCAGTCCTGGACACTCTCACATAATCTCCTATTTTAACACCCGTGTTATCTTTCATTTTTCCCACTGTATTACTAGGCATAGAAGGTTTTGTCTTCACCATCTCTACAGGAGTTCCATTCTTAAGTGTTCAATACTGATAAAATCTTAAACTCAATAAGAGTAAGCCAATTCTTGTAGTATATCGAAATATTTAAAAATGTAACTTCATTCTTCGTGGAAACATACCTAGCGCAATACTTTCTTTTTATGTTTCCTGCGGTACTCTTTCAACCTCATTGTGCAACAACTTTTACTAACAGAAAAATGTGTTGTGTAATGTACGCGCTACGTTCTCACTACTCAGTTAAACTATTCTTGAAACCCTCTTTGCCTAAAAATTCTGTACCTTTATCTGTCCATATCATTTGGGGATATCTGTCCATCTTATTATATTAATTTCTCTTACTACACCGAGCAACAGTTTTTGACTTTTTATCCATTAAAGCCTTTAACCATAAGTATCTGGAATATATATCTATCACAAAAAGAATATATTGATAACCCTCATTGTAAGATTTATATTTTATCATATCTGTCAGATCTAACTGCCATGCGTTATTTAGATGGGGGGCTATGGTTTTCCGTGTCGGGAACTTTTTTCGTATAGCTTTATGAAGGGTTAAAGCATCTTCACCTTCTAAATATTTTTTAAATCCTTTTTTATTAATTTGAGGAAACTTTGAAGCGAACCTTGAAAAACCACCGTAACTAGCTATGGCTGTTTTCACATCAAAGTAATATTTATCGACCGCCTCCTTAGCTTCCATGACTCACAATGACATTAACCATAAAAAACATATTCATTTAAACTGAAAGGTGATAAAAAAATAAAAAGAAAAAAAGAAATATCTGCATGAAATATTTTTTTTTAATTAGAAAATAATATTAAAACCTTATATCTGTATGAATTATTTTAAATTACAAACAGAACAGCTTAAAAACATAGCAAATGCATACAGAAAGATAACAGTTTATATACATAATTTTAAATTACAAACAATACAACCATATAAAAAAGTACAATAAATAATTAGGAACTAATCCATTTTGGTCCAAATGATGTTTTTTTTCTTATTCTACCTGCACTTGAACGCGATGCTGTTTCTACCTTTACAAACTTTATTCTGTCCGATTGCAAAAGAAAGTACCAGAGGGACTCGCCATCTGGTCTAGCGAGACATTGAAATATTATCCAGATCCGATTAATCTTTGTTTATTCTGGATCATAGAACAATCTCGCGAAAATAGTAGTCTGAAGTTATTGTTTGATCCTGCTCCACCCTGTTACAGGAGCCTTCCTCCAATCAGGCGAGAGATCGGGTATCAGATCAACAATATTCGAACCAACGATTGTTTCTCCATCAATAATGATTTTACCGATTTCGTTCCATGTAATCTGATCTTTTAAAATATTATATAAAGCTAAACCCGTTTTCTTACCTCTCATTGGTAAGCTTTCCTCCAGTACATGTTTAAAATTATCTTCTCTTTTCACCTCAATCTTAGTATCTGATGCTAGAGCTGAATCTTCCTTAGGTGAATTTAATAAAACTTTTAGATCTACTAATTTTTGTATAGCGTTTTGATATAGGATTCCTTTTTCATGAATGTTAACATTAAAGTTAATATTCGATACAATTCCTTCTCGTAATTATTTATCTGTTCAACTTGTGGATCAAATAAACTCAAAGGTTTCTGTTGGAACAACTGTTGATGAAGGTAATACCCGCTCTGTTGCATCTGTTGGTTTGATTGAGATTGTTCGGTCTGTTGTTGTTGTTGTTGTTGTTGTTGTTGTTCCTGTATTATATATATTTCATCTTCTCATAATCGCTTAGCGGTAAAACCACTAACCTTCTTCATCATTGGAAGGCAAGAAAACTTGTTATCATAAGGCCGCTATTGACGGAAAAGAGTAAAGGTAGGTAAACACACCTCCGCCTTTTTGTAATATCTTCTTTTTATTTTTAAGTTTTCTTACGTTACCAGCAAGAATTTTAATGATGTTTCTATGACGACGCAGTTTTACCTTCTGAGGTCTGTTTAAAGGAACATTTCCTTTTATAAGATTTAGGCATACTTCCGCTATACACTGTACAAATTTTTCATCTACACAGATCAGCTTACGCTTTTCAGAAGGTTTCAGGTTTTTAAATTTTCTCATAAGAGGTAAAAAATCTGCTACTGAGTACTCATTATTCAAGGTATGTATTACTGTCCTCAAACCTACGTTATGTAAGAATTTGTACGCAGCAACACTCTATGCGTGTTCTTAGGGTGAGGCTCGTAGAGTAAATAACCATGATGCATAGATGTAACTTCTTTATTTACTTTTAGGAACACTTTACGCTGAGTGTGGAAAATTTGGGTAGCCACAACATTGACTTGGCTCATATCCCATCTTTGTCCGAACAAGATTAAATACTGTGTGTTTAAAAGAAACACTTCGCATATGCTCATTTCTGATGAAAGTTACTCTGGAAGTTATAAAAAAAATTACAGTTGCATGTTTAAATGATGAGAGTAAAACAGTGAAAGTTTCTGCTATATCCTCATTCAATTTATGCATCAAATCGTCAAGGATTATAACTTTATGACCTCGTAAACACTGAAGAGCTTTTATATCATATAAACGTTCGTGAAATTGAATTACATCTTTGTAATCATTAAACGTTTCTTGGTAAACACTGTAGCACACCATATGATTTTAACAGGCTTTTGTTCGAAAATACACCTCTCTTAAAATGTTTTCTCTCTAACAGAAAGGTTCGCTTCCGCATCCTGTAGGAATCAGACACAAGACATGTAGCAGCAGCGCGGAACATAAATTTACCAACGTCCATCTAGGTCTGGACACCCGTACCACTAATAATAAGAAAAGGTTTGCACTTATGTTATAAATGTTTTAAAACAAAAACTTGTTTTCTTTTCCCGCCTTTTATCCAAAGAACTTATTTATACTAAAGAAAAAGAGACCTGAATCAATAGATCAATAGATCAATAGATCAATAGATCATGGATGGGTAGGAGGGGTGGGTGGGATAGGCTTATTTATGATTTAACTGATTTAGGTCTATATGTAAAAACAAAACATTTTAAATAAAAAATATGACTTCAAATCAATAGATCAATAGATCAATAGAATCAATTAGATCGAAAGATCATGATGGGTAGTAAGTATGGTGGTGGGCGAGGGCAGTTGATTTACTGGATTTACTGATTTACTGCTTTAGGATATGTAAAAAACATAACAATTTTGATAAAAATATGACGAATCAATATATTAATAGATCAATAGATTAATAGATCAATAGATCAATTGATCAATATATCATTAGATCATGGATGGGTAGGAGGGTGGTGGGGTGTAAAAACATAACAATTTTAATAAAAATATGACGAATGAATTGATCAATAGATCAATTAGATCATTTGGATGGGCTAGGATGGTGGTGGGAGTGGCATTGGAATTACTGATTACGATATTACTGCTTTAGTGTACTGCAAAAACATAACATTATGATATATATATATATATATATATAATGATATATATATATATATTATATATATATATTATATATATATATATATATATATATATATAATATTATATTATATAGTATATACAATAATCAGTAACGTAGGACGAACTGACGGGACTTTCTTGATCTGATATCAAACGCTTTGACATAATCGCATATCTTTATTGTGATGTGTAATACTGTTACTAATGTTGACATGGGTACGTACTTAAGCCTAATAGTTGCTATGCAATCAATTGCTAAGGATAATGTATTTATACCTAACGAATCAATGAACCGCATGGTAGGTAGGTAACTGGTTGTGATGTCGTATGAAAAAAACACTCGTAAATATGAAAATTGCATTTATGATCCTACGTGAAATATATAAAAAGATTGAAGTCTATCGTTCATTAGCGGTTACTAAAAGGAACAGGAAAGTAGCCTGAGATATAGAAAAGCGAGTCGGCGTGACGAAAAAGACGGTGTGACGCGGTGCGGTGCGTCATGGCCTTGGGGGTTGGTCCAAACGCGTCTTTGGCCCAGGAAAACGATTCTCCATACCCGAAAACACCTAATTTGACCCAAAAAACGTCACAATAGGGGAAAATATCAATGTTCCAAAATGTTGCAAATGCTTGCAATATTTGCAACATTGCATGAAACACTGCAATGTTGCATTGCAACATTGTATTGCAACATTCCTTCTGTCGAAATCACGTTATATACTACTGACATGGTCTCCTCATAACAGCAACATACAATTTTTTGTTTATAGAAAACCAACAGCTAACCCCAGTTGCATACACTGGTTCCTTTACTGCTCCCTCAACACAAAAATTGGCACTCTATCCTCTCTTTACCTTAGAGCTCTTAGAATTTGCTCACCTATTTTCTTACAACCTGAAATTAATTTAATTACTTCTTTTTTCCTCAAACTTTCCTATCCTTATCATATTATCAACTCTACGCAGGGCAAAAAACACTTACTATACCAAGCCTTCAAAACAGAACACAATCCAAACCTCTTATCTCCCTTTACCTCCTTCAACTCACAACTCTATTAAAAAAATACTTCCCAAATCAATACATATTTCTTCTTCCAACCTTCTTCCTTTCCAAAAAAAATTTAAACCTCATACACAAACTAACACTAACTGCACTCAATGCGTTTATAAATTTCCATGTTCCAATTGCAATAACTTATACATAGGTGAAACTCATGATTTCCCTCGCCGAAACTACCAACTCAAATATGACCTTCAACATGACAGTCCCAACTCTGCCCTTACCTTTCATAGAACCACTCACAATCACAACATTAACATAAATTTAATGACACCCATAGTTGGCATTGATAACTTACACTTCAGAAAATTCACAGAATCATTTTGCATAAACAATTCCAATAATTTCAATGTACAAAAAAAACGACTTTTCAAATGATACATAATGAACAACCATATGACCCTTTTTACACCATTTTTTCAAAAAAATAAAAAACCATATCTACGAGTTGTATCTGAATTTCTGGTGGACTATTAATTCGTCTAACTCGGCGTCGCTTCTGAAAGAGGGCCTTGTATTATTAGGTCGAAAGCCATGCAATGTTTTTATAAATATTATTAAGTATATATATATACTGTTGTTTAGAAATTACTTTATTTTATTATTTAGGAAAAAAATTTATTCACGCTATCCAGTTACAATCCTTAAAAATCTTTACAAAAGATTATTATTAACTAATATATATTTATATATATATATAATATTATATATAGTATATTATATATGAATCTATTATAATATATATATATATATATATATATACTATATAATATATATATATATAATATATATATAATATATATATATATATAATATATATATATATATAATATATATATATTATATAGATTAAAAAATAAATATATAAATATATATATATATATATATATATATACTATATATATAATATATATATATATATAATATATATATATACTATATATATATATATATATATATAAACAGGCGTATGATAGAGTGAATAGGGAAGCTTTATGGCAAGTATTAGTGATTTGTGATTGGTGGTAGGCTTCTGAATTGGAATCAAAAGTATGTATGACGATAGTGAAAGCGTGTGTAAGAATAAAATGTTTTTCAATGGATATTTTGGTTTAGGATTTTAATAGCGGAGTGAGACAGGGGTTGTTGTGTTTATGTCTCCTTGGTTATTCAAGTTGTATATGGAATGGGGTTATGAAGAATTCGAGGTGGGGGGTGGGGATGGCAGGAAAATGGTGTCTATAGAATGATGGAGATGAGTGGAGGGTGCCCACCTATTATATTGCGGATGATTTGGTTCTGTGTGTGTGGCGAATCTAAGAGATATTGAGAGGATTGGTAGAGAGATTTGGCGCGGGTAGGGTATGTAAAAAAAAGGGGGGGGAAAGGGGGGCTGGAAAGTAAATGTAGATAAGAGTAAGGTATGCTTGTGAGTGAGGACAGTCCTCCATGTGAAGGACAGACAGTGTGAAGTTATGTTAGATGGTGAGCAGCTGGAGCAAAGTGTCTGAGTTTAAATATTTTAGGGTATGTGGTTGGATTTTTTTTTTTTCCCAGAAAAAACGAATCGGCGAACGGCTCCATTATCCTAATACTTAAATCAAATAGATCAATAGATCAATAGATTCAATAGATAGACAAGATCATGGATGGGTTAGGATGGTGGTGGGAGGGCAGTGATTTTTACTGATTACTGATTTACTGCTTTAGGATATGTAAACATTTTAACAATTTTGAATAAACGAATTGATGAACGAACAATATATTAATAGACGTCAATAGATTTAGTAGATCAATAAATCAACTTGATCAATATATCATTTAGATCATGGATGGGTAGAGGGTGGTGGGGAGGGCTAATATGGGTAACTTTAATAAAAATATGGGAAATGAATTGATAATATTATCAATAGATCATGGATGTGGGGAAGGGGTGTGGTGGGTGGTTGGCCAGTTTAATTACTGATTTTACTGATTTACTGCTTTAGGTATGCAAAACATAAACATGTAGCGCATGCCCAGATTTTAATAATTGTAGTAGGGAGGAAGTCAAATACAACCAAGTGCCGTGAAAAAATCCATGGCAGGAAGTGGTTAGACTGATACAAAAGATGCAATTAACAAGATCGGTATGTGCTTATCATAAAAAAAATTATTTCGGTGATATTTATTTTATATTTTTTTAAATGATGATGGGAACTTACTGATATATTAGACATATATAGTCATTATTCAACTAATGGAAATTATTCAACTATATACGGAAGTAGTCTATATAAGAATAAGTTTATAATAACTAATAATTTCGCGGCTACGGTGATGTTACTCATTTACATGAGAGGCTCGAAAGTGGGTTACTTAGTTGTACCCGTGTTTTATGCTATCGGTCGTAAACCTTAGGATTTTATAGTCTCTATTTGTTAAAGGTTAATCAACTTTATTATATATATATATATAGTATGGGTGGGGTATCAGTGAGGACTATGTGTAGTGAAACTGGTGTAGAATAAGAGAGATGTATATAAGGTGCAGTCTGTTTATAAAAGTATTCTCTAATGTTTCAGAGATATATATATAATTATAATATTATATATATAATTATACTACTTATTATAATATTATATAGCACAATGGACAAATCTTTAGGGGTGGGCATGCTGCTAGGTGTGTCGGAGGAAAGAAGCTTAAAAATTTAATTTAAATATGATGTATATGAACTTATTAGAGAGTTTTTGCTCCTGTTTGTGGCCGTGTGTGAAAACGGAAAGGGTCTTATTTGATCCCAGTAGTGTCGAGGTCTGGTTATAGGAAAGGGTGTTATTGTTTGCATACCCGTAAAGAGACCAGTAAATCAGGAGATAAATTATTCTAGTAATAAAAAATATAGATAAGTTAATGTTTATGAAAAAAGGAAATGGTATTGATTAAGTCAAAATGTATATCTATTGCAGAAAGAAGGATATGATAGTGTTCCTTGTATGTTCTGAATACTATTTAGAAGATATTTAATGGGTTATAAAGCGGAATCCTGTATATTTAAAGTAGGTAATGGGATCATGTAGAGAATGATAATTGTATTAAAGTCTGTCGCGGAGGAATAACGAAAACCTAGTATCGCTGTGTAATAAACATGTTTCTAAAATAAAGAAGACGCGGAAATACGAGGCGGGAATAAGAATGATATCTCCACAAATTGAAAAAAGAGAAGGAGAGAAAGAGAGCTAAGGGTCGAGAGTAAGAAAAAGAATTCAGAAGAAGACAGACAGATGAAAATAAGTAGATACAGCAGGAAACAATAGAAGAGACAGACAAGAAAGAAAGAGAATAGAAGAGCGTCTCGAAGAAGAAACAGATAAAGATGGAAATAGATGCAACTGCTTAGCAGCAAGTATTAGATTGAAGGGAAGTAGTAGTTAGAGTGCTAATTTTGATTAGGCAGAATACTCTTCACATTCACAGATGACTGAATGAGTGGAATGATAGTGTTACACCTCGTTAGGTGTTGGTGATGATAGAGGTCAGTTTTATTTCAAGTTTGAGTCCGGTTGGATTCAGATTTGCGTCGAGTTTGACCAGTCGTTAAATTTTTGCCTCCCCCCCAAAAAAAAAATATATGGAATCTTTTTTAATTAAATAGAAGATAATTTTAAGTCATGATAATCTTTTTGCAAAATAGATAGATAGATAGATAGATAGATAGATTAGATAGATAGATAGATTAGATAGATAGGATAGATAGATAGATAGATAGATAGATAGATGATAGATAGATTATTATTAGATAGATAGATAGATAGATAGATATGATAGATAGATAGATAGATAGATAGGATAGATAGATAGATAGATAGATAGATAGATAGATAGATAGATAGAGTAGTATTTTACATTTTATTAATAATTTTCAACCTGCTTTTTAATTAAACATTTTTTTTTTAATGTTTGCCCGAAGAGAAACAATTTCAAAACATAAAAATTGAGTCGATGCCCTTCTCATTTGCAACAATTTTCTGGTTTCTGTGACTGTGAAAAATATTCTGGTCGGATTCTGGTCACGTTTATGGCATCCAAAAACTTTGTTTGATTTAATTTTTGACAAAAATTAAAGAGAGAGAGAATAGAGAGAGGAGAGAGAGAGAGAGAAGAGAGAGGAGAGACTGAGAGAGAAGATGACGATGAGAGACGAGTAGCTTTTTAATTAAAAAGAGAGAGAGAGAGAGTTGTTTAGAGTAGGAGAGAGAGAGAGAGAGAAAAGTTTTAGGTTTAAAAATTAGAAAAATATATAAAAGTTAAAAAATTTAATAAAAGAAGTTAAAAGTTTATTTAAGCTTAAAATGCATTTTTAGCTTTTTAGTTTCTATTGTAATTTCTTTATATTATATTCTACAAAAATTTGCATTTATATTCTTATTATTGGTATAACTTGAAAATAATATAAATAGTCATTTCGGAAAAGTTATAAAAATAATAATTAATAATATTAATACTATAATAATAATAATAATTGTGAATAATAATAATAAATATTAGTAGATAATAATAATAAAAATAATATACTCTAAAAATAATAAAAATAATTACTAATTAATAATAATAATAATAATAATAATAATAATAAAAAAAATTTCAAAAATTCAAAACTGAAAAAATTTTATTCATATTTTTGTTACAATTTTTTTTTTTTTTTTTTTTTTTTTTTTTTTTTTTTTTTTTTTTTTTTTTTTTTTTTTTTCTTTTTTTAATCCTTTTATAACAGAGATACAATTATAATAGATATTATTACATTTACAAAATGGCAATAAATCATGTAAATTAGGATTCAATTTCACTCCTATCTGAAATGGGGCTACTGATTGCAACACAGTGTTGTGTCCTTTGAGCCCCGAATACAATACATTTATACGTATACAATTTTGAGCATCAACTACGCAGATGCCTCTTCCTTTCTAATAGTAACAATAATTGTATTAATTAAATGTACAATAAAATATTAGTAATTAGAATAACGTGAATAATACCTAGTGACTATATCACAGTCAAGAAATAGCTTAAAGTTTTATCCTAACACAATAATTATGTTATACTAATAATAATATTAATAATAATAATATATAAAAATAATAATAATAATAATAATAATAATAATAATAATAATAATAATAATAATTAATAATAAATAATTTAATAATAATAATAAATTAATAATAAACAATAATATAATAATGCTTTATAATAATAATAATAATAATCATAATATATAATAATCATTAATAATAATAAAATAATAATAATTAATAATAAATAATAATAATAATAATAATAATCATAATGTATTGATAATAATATTAATAATAGTAATAATATATAATATATTATATAATTAATAATAATAATAATAATAATAAAAATAGTATGAATTAATTATTAATATAATTATAATAATTGAAAATAATAATAATTTAATTAATAAATAATAATTGATAATAAAAATTGAAAAATTATATAAAACCTATATAAATAATAATTTATAATAAATATTTATTTCAAAAATCAATATTTAGATAATAATGATAATAATATTATCCTTAAAAAATATATTATAATAATAATAAATTATAATAATAATAATAATAATAATAATAATAATAATAATAATAATAATAATAATAATAATAATAATAATAATAATAATACTAATAATAATAATAATAATAAAAATAATAATAATAGTAGGGATCGTATAATAATAATATAATAAAATTAATAATAATAATAATAAATAATAATAATAATTAATAATAATAATAACATAATAAGCATGATAATAATACTTTTTAAGAAAAATAATATATTACTAATATTATTAATATAAACATTGATTAATAAAACTAATAATAATAATAATAATAATAATAATAATAATATATAATAATAATTAATAATAATAAAAAAATACATAAATATAATAATAGTAATAAACAATAATTAATAATAATAATAATAATTATTATTAAAATTAAATTAAAAATTTTTAGAAAATTATTAATAATTAATTAGGTATAATAATTAAGGTAAAATATAAAGAGAATAAATAATAAGAATAAATTACATATTTTGACTGAGACGACAGTGTTCCTTAAGATGTATTTTTGAGGTTAACCTCAGTGCTGTGGTTTAGCTTTTTCTATTCTACTAAAATATAACCTGGCCCGTACTTTACAGATGTATTTTTCAAGTTCAAGATGTGAAAAAAAAAAAAAAAAAAAAAAAAAAAAAAAAAAAAAAAAAAAAAAAAAAAAAAAAAAAAAAAAAAAAAAAAAAAAAGTACATAATAGTAATAATAATAATATAAAAAATAAAAATAATAATAATAATAATAATAATAATAATAATAATAATAATAATAATAATAATAATAATAATAATAATAATAATAATAATAATAATAATAATAATAATAATAATAATAATAATAATAATAATAATAATAAAATAATAATAATAATAATAATAATAATAATAATAATAATAATAATATAATAATAATTATAATAATTATTTAATAATAATAATAATAATAATAAAATAATAATAATTAATAATAATAATAATAATAATAATAATTTAATAATAATTATAATAATAATAGTTTTTAATAATTTTAATAATAATAATGATAATAATTATTATTAAAAGTGAAAATAATAATAATAATAATAATAATAATAATAATAATAATAATTAATAATAATAATAATAATGATAATAAATAATAATAATAATAACATAATAATTAGGAAGAGTAGTAACTACTAATAGTAAGAGTAGTCTAATAATAATAATAATTAATTATTATCAATTAATAATAATAATTAATGCTTTCAGAGATATTATTTATATTATTTAATAATAATAATAATAATAATAATAATAATAATAATAATAATAATAATAATAATAATAATAATAATGATAATGATAACGATAATGATGATACTAATAATAATAACAATAATAATAATAATAATAATAATAATAATAATAATAATAATAATAATAATAATAATAATAATAATAATAAATAATAATAATAATAATAATAATAATAATAATAATAATTTTAGTATTTAGTTATATAGATTTTTTTGAGTTTAATTGTAAATGCTTTTAAGGATCCTTCAATTTTTAGATTATGATCTAATTCGTTATATAATTTTGCCCCTTTATAGCTAGCTGCTTGTCTGGCCTTTTCTAAACGATATAAAGGTGGATTTATATGTGAACTATTTCGTAGAGCTCTGCTTCTTCTAATCTGATTATTATGAAAATTAGATAATAGGAAGTTACAAGCTTTGTTATTTATGATTTTATGCTGCTCTTTTAGAAGAGATAACTTAAGTAGGTCTTCAAGCTGCAATATTTTAAGCTTTTTAAACAAAGGTGTTGTATGGTCATAAAAACTTTTGCTACCGCTTAGAAGTCGTATAAAACGTTTTTGCATAGTAATAAGCGGTTGAATTGCTGATTTGTTAGCTGTGCCGTAAACTGGGAGGCAATATAGCAAAAGTGGGTTTACTTGTGCATAATATATCTTTTTCAGTATATATAAAGGAATGCATTTTGCTAATTTTACTAGTATATACATGTACTTCGCTAATTTACTCACTAGCTGTTTAATATGTTCCTTAAATGATAATTTTTCATCAACTGTTACCCCAAGTATTTTTGCATTTGTCTCTCTTTTCAATACAACCCCTTTTATTTTTATTTTGAAATTATCATCTATAATTTTATTACTAATAAGAATGTATGACGTTTTTTGTAGATTTAGTGAAAGTTTGTTAGAATCGATCCATGTTGAAATCTTATTTAATGTGTTTGTCGTTTTCTGTGATAGAATGGTGTGATCTTTATCACTTATTAATATTGATATGTCATCAGCGAATGCAACCATAAAAGAATCATGTGAATTAAACATGTCATTGGTATATAAGGTAAATAGCAAAGGGCCTAGTATAGATCCTTGTGGAACACCGCAATTTATTTTCAGTTTATCCGAACATATTTCACCTAATTTAACATACTGAGATCTCTCTCCTAGATATGTTTTAAACCATTGTAGTATATTTCCCTGAATTCCCAGTTTATACATTTTTCTCAGAAGAATATCATGATCTATTGTATCAAAAGCCTTTGTCAGATCCAATGATATAAGCGCAGATGAGTTTTTATGTTCGATATTTTCGTATATTTTTTCAGTCAAACAAACAAGGGCTTCATTTGTAGATCTATTTTTCCTGAAGCCAAATTGAAAGTCATTTATAATATTATTTATATTAAGATATTCAGTTATGCGATTTAATAATAATTTTTCAAATATTTTACTAATAGTATGTGATATTGATATCGGTCTATAATTAATAGGATCACTTTTATCCCCTTTTTTATGGGCAGGGATTACACGCGAAACTTTTAAAATTTCTGGGAAAATTCCTGTGTGAATGGAAATGTTAAAGAGGTCTTTTAAAGGGGAGTCAATTTTGTCGGCAATTATCTTGTAAATGTGGTTGGGTATGGTCAAAATATCGCATTTCTTATTTTTAAGGTTGGCAATTACCGCTTTGACTTCTGAAGCCACAATATTTTCAAAGGAAAAGCGAGAACCAAAGTTACCCATGTAGTTCTCAAATGCGGTTTGGTTTGGAGGCGATCCTACCACAGTTTGTTTACCAATGTTTACGAAATGCTTATTGATTTGGTCGGCAATTTCCTTTTGTTCGTTTAATATTTCTCCATTTATTTTTAGCTCACTAATTTTGCTTGTTTTTGATTTATTTTTGTTGACTAGTTTATTGATCAAGCCCCATGTAGTTTTTGAATCTTCATATACCTCGCTAAATTTATTAGTATAATATTTTCTCTTTGCTTTCTTCAGGATGATTTTTAATTGTTTATCATAATTATTATATAATTGAAAAGGTATGATGTCATTTTTATAATTTCTATATAGTTTATGCTTTTGATTTATAGAGTTAGTTATTCCTCTTGTTATCCACGGATTCCTAATCTTTTTTGGGCCTAATCTTTTGGTTTTTAAGGGGAAAGAATCATTATAGCACGTATTTAATGAATCTATAAGGCGGTTAAATTTTGAATGTACGTCTATCTCCTCATTTTGTATGTATGAATAGTCAATCTCATTTATTTTATTTCTAAAATTTCGCCGGCAATTTTCGTCATCATGCCTGTACTTTATAGTGGTGAGCATTTGAGTTTTATTAATACAGAATTTTACAAGACAGGGATAATGGTCCGATATGTCTGTCTTGATTACAAATGATTTGATATCGGCCTCAATGTTACTCCAAACTTGGTCAATTAAAGTTGGATTTCTGTCTTTAATGTTGTTTGGTCTAGTAGGTACAGTTATGTAATTAATCAAGCCGTTTGAAATCATTACATTTGATAGCGCCGTATTCCCTGCTGAATATCTATTATTACCTAAATCAATGTTGAAATCACCAGCAATTATTATCTTTGTATTACGCAAGTATGTTTGCAATATTAATTCAAGAGAGTTTATGAATTCCTTTCTTGACGCATTTGGTGGTCTGTATAATCCAACTACTATTATATTAAAAGATTTATTCACGATGCGAACAGCCAGTATTTCAATAGTGTCGTCGATTTGTTCAAATTCAACTTTAGAGTTATTACAAATATCATTTTTTATGAAGAGAGAGATTCCCCCTCCTCGTTTATTTCTCGGTCTAACAATATGATATCCTTTATAACCTGATAGTGTATGCACTTCTTTGTTATACTCATTAAGAAAAGTCTCGCTTAGCACGATACAGTCTGGGTTAATATTTTGATAGTCTAAATAATTGATAAATTCATCATAATGTTTTTGAATACTTCTTACATTAAGATGGAACACTGCAAAATTGTTTAGTTCCGATGTTTTATTAATTGTTTTTTTTAGTAAATCCGGAGAGGTATATTCAGTACCGGTTTTCTCATCCCATAAATGCTGAGTACTCAAAGGCCTGGCCCCCATATAAATGAATGGAGCTGCCCCCATATAAATTCATTTTTAAATAAGATAATTATGGAAGATTTTACTCTTCGTCAGCGGGATTCGAACGTATGGACTCCGCGTTGACTGAGTTAACAACAAAAACCGGAAATGCTCTAACCACATAGGCATCCACGTCCCAAAAAAAAGAACGCTTCAAACGTAGTTTTTAAAGCATATAAATGAATGAGTCACAGAAGATTTTACTCTTCGTCAGCGGGATTCGAACGTTGGACTCCGCGTTGCTGAGTTAACAACAACCGGATGCTCTAAACACTAGGCCATCCACGTCCCCAAAAAAAGACGCTTCAAACGTAGTTTTTAAAGCACCCGGTTTTCTCATCCCATAAATGCTGAGTACTCAAAGGCCTGGCCCCCATATAAATGAATGAGCCTGGCCCCCATATAAATTCATTTTAAATGAATGAGTCACAGAAGATTTTACTCTTCGTCAGCGGGATTCGAACGTTGGACTCCGCGTTGCTGAGTTAACAACAACCGGATGCTCTAACCACTAGGCCATCCACGTCCCAAAAAGAACGCTTCATCAAACGTAGTTTTTAAAGCACCCGGTTTTCTCATACCCATAAATGCTGTAGACTCAAGGCCTGGCCCCCATTTAGAATGAATGAATCACTAGAAGATTGTTACTCTTCGTCAGCGGGATTTGAACGTTGGACTCCGCGTGCTTGAGTTAAACAACAACCGGATGCTCTATCCACTAGGCCATCCACGTCCCCAAAAAAAGACGCTTCAAACGTAGTTTTTTACAAGCACCCCGGTTTCTCATTCCCATATTGCTGGTACTCAAAGCCTGGCCCCCATTCTTTAAATGAATTGAGTCACAGAAGATTTTACTCTTCGTCAGTGGATTCGAACGTTTGGACTTCCGCGTTGGCTGACGTGTTTAACAGACATACCGGATGCTCTATCCACTAGGCATCCACGTCCCCAAAAAATAACGCTTCAAGCGTAGTTTTTAAATAAAAAGCACCCCCCCCGGGTTTTTTTTTTTTTTTTCTTTTCTGACAAAAACTATTCCCATTTTGAAAATTGCTGGAAGATATACTTCGAATCAGGTCGGCCTGGCCCCCATTTAAATGACATGAGTCACAGAAGTATCCTATACTATCTTGCGTACGATACAGCGGGATTACTGAAAGATCGTTGGGACTCCGCGTTGCTGGTAACAACTCAAACCAGAAGCTATGTGCTCTAAATACCACTAGGCCATCCAAGCTGGGTCCCAACAAAAAGGTACGCTTCAAACGTAGTTTGTTAAAGCACCCGGTTTTCTCATCCCATAAATGCTGAGTACTCAAAAGGCCTGGCCCCCCATTTTAATGAATGAGTCCACAGAAGATTTTTACTCTTCCGTCAGCGGGATTGCTGCACCGCTTTGGAATATCTCGGCCCCGTTTGCTGAGGATTAAAAACCAACCACAACCCGGTATGCTCTATTCCCACTACATTATAAATAATTATATAATAATAATTAATTAATAATAATAATTAATAATTAATAATAATAATAATAATAATAATAATAATAATAATAATAAATAATAATATAAAATAATAATATAATAATAATAGATTAATAATAATAATAATAAACTAATAAATAATAAATAAAATAGTTATACTTTAATTAAACTTTTTGAAAAAGTCTGAAATGAAACTTGGAAAAGTTTGGCCAAACTTTGGAAAAAAAAGTTTGTGAATTTGTGGTCAAACTTGGAAAACTGTGGTCGAACTTTGAGAAGGTGTGAGGTTTCGAACCTGGTAAAAGTGTGGTCTCAACTTGGAAAAAGTTGTTGGGTCGATCATCAGAACTTTGAAAAAACGTGTATGTATGAGTTCAAACTGGAAAAGTTGGGGTCAAAACTTGGAAAACGTTTTTGTCTGATCAAACTTATAAAAAAGTGTTTTCTCTTTCGAACTTTGAGAAGGTCATGCGGTTATGGTTGTTAACTTGGAAAAAGTGTAGTTTGGTCTTCGAACTTGGAAAAGTGTTGGTCAACTTGGAAAAAAGTGGTGGTCAAACTTAAAAAAAAGTAGTGACGTCCAGGTCCCAAACTTTGGGACAGTGTGGTGGAACTTGGAAAAGTTGTGGTCAGGTCAAACTTAAAAAAAGTGTTGAGTCAAACTTGGAAAGTGTGGCGTCAAACTTTGAAGAAGTTGCGTGACTTGAAAAAGTTGTGGTTCAAACTTGGGAGAAAAGTGTGGGTTTTTTTTAAAACTTGGGGAAAAAGTTTGTTCGAACCTTTAGAAGTGCGGTTCGAACTTGGGAAAATAAGTGTTTTGTGAGTCAAACTATGAAAATTGTAGTCAACTTGAAAAATGTAACATGTGATCGAACTTTGAGAAGTATGGTCGAATTTGAGAAGTGAGGTCGAACTTGGAAAAGTGCTGGTTCAAACTTGGGAAAAGGGGTCGAACTTGGAAAAGTTCGCGAAGTGTGATGTCAAAACTTGGAAAAAAGTGTGATGTTCAAATTTGAAAAATGTGGTCAAACTTTGAGAAGTGTGGTTTTCGAACTTGGAAAAGTGTGGGTTTAACTTGGAACTAGTTTGTGTCAAACTTGAAAAGTGTGCGTCAACTTTGAGGTGAAAGTGTGGTCCAACTTGGAAAAATGTGGTCAAACTTTGGAAAAAGTTGTGGTCAAACTTGGAAAAGTGTGGTTGAACTTTGAAAAGTCTGAACAAACTTGGAAAAGTTTGGTCAAACTTGGAAAAGTCTGGTCAAACTTGGAAAAGTGTGGTCGAACTTTGAGAAGTGTGGTCGAACTAGGAAAAGTGTGGTCAAACTTGGAAAAGTGGGTCAAACCTAGAAAAGTGTGGTCGAACTTTGAGAAGTGTGGTTGAACTTGGGAAAGCGTGGTCAAGCTTGGAAAAGTGTGATCAAACTTGGAAAAGTGTGGTCGAATTTTGAGAAGTGTGGTCAAACTTGGAAAAGTGTGGTCAAACTTGGAAAAGTGTGGTCAAACTTGGAAAAGTTTGGTCTAACTTGTAGAAGTGTGATCGAACTTGAAAAAGTGTGATCAAACTTGGAAAAATGTGGTCAAACTTTGAAAAGTGTGGTCGAACTTTGAGAAGTGTGGTCGAACTTGAAAATGTGTGGTCAAAATTGAAAAAGTGTGGTCAAACTTGGAAAAGTGTCGTCAAACTTTTAGAAGTGTGGTCGAACTTGGAAAAGACTGAACAAACTTGGAAAAGTGTAGTCAAACTTGGAAAAGTGTGGTCAAAGTTTGAAAAGTGTGGTCGAACTTTGAGAAGTGTGGTCAAACTTGGAAAAGTGTGGTCGAACTTTGAAAAGACTGAACAAACTTGGAAAAGTTTAATCAAACTTGGAAAAGTGTGGTCGAACTTTGAGAAGTGTGGTCGAACCTGGAAAAGTGTGGTCAACTTGGAAAAATGGGGTCAAATTTGGAAAAGTGTGGTCGAACTTTGAGAAGTGTGGTCGAACTTAGAAAAGAGTGGTCGAACTTGGAAAGTGTGGTCGAACTTTGAGAAGTGTGGTCGAACTTGGAAAAGCGTGGTCGAAATTCGAAAAGTGTGGTCAAACTTGGAAAAGTGTGGTCGAACTTTGAGAAGTGTTGCCGAACTTGGAAAAGTGTGGTCAAACTTGGAAAAGTGTGGTCAAACTTGGAAAAGTGTGGTCCTACTTTGAGATGTGTGGTCGAACTTGAAAAAGTGTGGTCAAAATTAGGAAAAGTGTGGTCAAACTTGGAAAAGTGTGGTCGAACTTGAAAAAGTGTGGTCGAACTTGGAAAAGTGTGGTCAAACTTGGAAAAGTGTGGTCAAACTTGGAAAAGTGTGGTCGACCTTTGAGTAGTGTGGTCGAACTTGAAAAAGTGTGGTCAAAATTAAAAAAGTGTGGTCAAACTTGGAAAAGTGTGGTCGAACTTTGAAAAGTGAGGTCGAACTTGCGAAAAGTGTGTGATCTTAACTTGGCAAAAGTTAAGTCAAACTTGAAAAGTGTGTTAGAACTTTGAGAAGTGTGGTCGAACTTGGAAAAGTGTGGTCAAAACTTGGAAAAGTGTGGTCAAACTTGGAAAAGTGTAGTCGAACTTTGAGAAAAAGTGTGGTCAAACTTTGAAAAGTGTAGGTTCAAACTTGGAAAAAGTGTGCGTTCAAATTGGAAAAGTGCTGGGTCGAAACTTTTGAAAAGTGTGGTCGAACTTGGAACCCCAGTGTGGTCGGAAACTGGAAAAAGTTTGGTTCAAACTTTGAAAAAGTGTGTCAAAACTTTAAAAGTGTTGTCGAATTTTGAGAAGTGTGGTCGAACTTTGGAAAAGTGTGGTCGAACTTTGGAAGTGTGGGTCGGAATTTTGGAAAAGTGTCGTCGAGCTTGAGAAGTGTGGTCGAACTTGAAAAATGTGGTCAAACTTGGAAAAGTGTGGTCAAACTTTGAAAAGTGTGGTCGAACTTTGAGAAGTGTGGTCGAACTTTGAAAAGTGTGGTCAAACTTAAAAAAGTGTGGTCAAACCTTTGAAAGTGTTGTCGAATTTTGAGAAGTGTGGTCGAATTTGGAAAAGTGTTGTCGAACTTTGAGAAGTGTGGTTGAACTTGGAAAAGTTGTGCGTCAAACTTGGGAAAGTTTGTTGGTTAAAAAAAACTTGGAAAAGTATGGTCAAACTTGGAAAAGTGTGGTCAAACTTGGAAAAGTGTGGTCGAACTTTGAGAAGTGCGGTCAAATTTGGAAAAGTGTGGTCAAACTTGGAAAAGTGTTTTCGAACTTTGAGAAGTGTGGTCGAACTTGGAAAAGTGTGGTCAAACTTGGAAAAGTGTGGTCGAACTTTGAGAAGTGTGGTCGAACTTGAAAAAGTGTGGTCAAAATTGAAAAAGTGTGGTCAAACTTGGAAAAATGTGGTCAAACTTTGGAAAAGTATTGCGTCGAAATTTGGGAAGTGTGGTCGAACTGTGGAAAAGTGTGGGTCAAACTTTAAAAAGTTGTAGTCAAACTGGGAAAAGTTGGATGGTCGAACTTTGAGAAGTGTGGTCGAATTTGAAAAGTGTGGTCAAACTTGGAAAAGTGTGGTCAAACTTGGAAAAGTGTGGTCGAATTTTGAGAAGTGTGGTTGAACTTGGAAAAGTTTGGTCAAACTTGGGAAAAGTGTGGTCGAACTTTGAGAAGTGTGGTCGAACTTGGAAAAGTGTGGTCAAACTTGGAAAAGTGTGGTCAAACTTGAAAAAGTGTGGTCGAACTTTGAGAAGTGTGTCGAATTTTGAAGAAGTGTGGTCGAACTGGGAAAAGTTCTGGTCAAACTTGGAAAAGTGTGGTCGAACTTGGAAAAGTGTTGGTCAAAATTCGAAAAGTGAAGTCAAACTTGGAAAAGTGTGGTCAAACTTTGAAAGTGTGGTCGAACTTCTAAAAAGTGTGTCGCTTTAAACTTGAGAAAAATTGTGGTCAAACTTGGAAAAGTGTTGTCGAACTTTGAGAAGTGTGGTCCAACTTTGCGAAAAAATCGTGGTCCAACTTGGAAAGTGTTGGTCAAAATTGGAAAAGTGTGGTTGAACTTTGAAAAGTCTGAACGAACTTGGAAAAGTTTGGCCAAACTTGGAAAAGTGTGGTCAAACTTGGAAAAGTGTGGTCGAACTTTGAGAAGTGTGGTCGAACCTGGAAAAGTGTGGTCAAACTTGAAAAAGTTTTGGTCAAACTTGGAAAAGTGGGGTCAAACTTGGAAAAGAAGTGTGGTCAAACTTAAAAAAGTGTGGTCAAACTTGGAAAAAGTGTGATCAAAACCTATAAAAACGTGTTTTCGAACTTTGACAGAAGTCTGGTCAATACTGGAAAAATGATGGTCGAACTGTGGAAAAAGTGTGGTAAACCTTGGAAAAAGTGTGCGTCAAACTTAAAAAAAGAGTGGTCAAACTTTGGGAAGTGTGGTCGAACTTGGCGAAAAGTGTGTCAAAACTTAAAAAAAGTGTGGTCAAACTTGGAAAAGTGTGGTCGAAACTTTGAGAAGTGTGGTCGAACTTGGAAAAGTGGTCAAACTTGGAAAAGTGTTTTCAAACTTGGAAAAGTGTGCCGTGGAACTTTTGAGAAGTGTGGTTTTGAACTGGAAAAAGTGTGGTCTCAAACTTGGAAAAGTGTTGCGTTAACTTATTGAAAAGTGTGGTCGAACCTTTGAGAGTGCGGTCGAAACTTGGAAAAGTGTAGTCAAACTTGGAAAAGTGTTTTCAAACTTGGAAAAGTTTGGTCGAACTTTGAGAAGTGTGGTCAAACTTGGAAAAGTTTGGTCAAAATTGAAAAAGTGTAGTCAAATTTGGAAAAGTGTGGTCGAGCTTTGAGAAGTGTGGTCGAACTTGTGAAAAGTGTGGTCAAAACTTGGAAAAGCTGTGGTCAAACGTGGAAAAAAGTGTGGTTGAAACTTTGAGAAGTGTGGTCGAACTTGAAAAAGTGTGGTCAAAATTGAAAAAGTGTGGTCAAACTTGGAAAAGTGTAGTCGAACTTTGAGAAGTGTGGTCGAAACTTGGAAAAGTGTGGTCAAACTTGGAAAAGTGTAGTCAAACTTGGCAAAGTGTGGTCGAAACTTTAGAAGTGTGGTCGAACTGGTAAAGTGTAGTTCAAACTTGGAAATTGTGGCTCAAATTTTAAAAGGTGTGGTCGAACTTTAAAAAGTGCGGTCGAACTTTGAAAAGTGTAGTTAAACTTTGTAAAGTGTGGTCAAACTTGGAAAAGTGTGGTCGATCTTTGAAAAGTGTGGTCGAAATTGAGACAGTGTTGGTCGACTTGCTGCAAAAGTGTGCCGCCAAACTTGGAAATAGTGTGGTCAACCTTTAAAAGTTTGTCGAATTTTGAGAAGTCGTGGTCGACTTGGAAAAGTGTTGGTGAACTTTGAGAAGTTGGTTTTTCGAACTTGGAAAAGCTGTCGTCTCGAACTTCTTGAGAAGTGTGGTCGGAACTGGAAAAAGTTGTGGTCAAACTTTGGAAATAAGGTGGTCAAACTTTTTAAAAATTGTGGAGCGAACTTTTTAAGAAGTGTGTCAAACTTGGAAAAGCGGGTCAAACTTGGAAAATTTGGTCAAACTTTGAAAAGTGTGGTCGAACTTTGAAAAGTGTGGTCGAACTTGGAAAAGTGTTGTCAAACTTGGAAAAGTGTGGTCAAATGGAAAAGTATGGTCGAACGTTTGAGAAGTGTTGCTTTTTTTGGAAAAGTAGTGGTCAATTAAAGGCTTATCGATATTTGGAAGTGTGCCGTTCAAACCTAAAAAAGTGTGATCAAACTTGGGAAAAGTGTTTTACGAAACTTTTAAAGCGTGTGGGTCGAACTTTGTCGAAAAGCTGTTGGGTCCAAATGGATAATTGGGTCAAACTTGGAAAAGTGTGGTTTAACTTTGAGAAGTGGGGTCGAACTTGGAAAAGTGTGTGGTTAAACTTTTGAAAAGCGTTGGTTAAAAAAAAACCCCCTTTGGGGGGAAAAAAAGTGTTATCAACTTGGAAAAAGTGTGGTCGAACTTTGGAGAAGTGTGGTCGAACTTGGAAAAGTGTGCGGTCAAACTTGGAAAATGTGGTCAAACTTGGAAAAAGTGTGTTCAAACTTTGGAAAAGTGTAGTCAAAACATTGAAAAAGTGTAATCGAACTTTGAGAAGTGCGGGTCTTAACTTGAAAAAGTGTGCGTCAACTTTAAAAGTGTGGTCTCAAACTTGGAAAAGTGTAGTCAAAAAACTTGAAAAGTTGTGGTCGGACTTGGGAAAAGTCTGTGGTTCAAAACTTTGGAAAAATGAGTCAAACTTGAAAAAGGTGGTTCGAACCTGAGCTGTGTGGTCGAACTTGGAAATAGCTGTGGTCACAACTTGGAAAAGTGTGGGTCAAATTATGAAAAGTGTGGTTCAAACTTAGAAGTGTGGACGAACTTGATGGAAGTGTGGTCAAACTTGGAAAAGATGTGGTCGAATCTTTCAGAAGGTGGACGAACTTGAAAAATTTTGGTCAAACTTGCGAAAAGTGTGGTTAAACTTGGAAAAAGTGTGAGTCGAACTTTGCAGAAGTGAGGTCGCGGAACTTAGGAAAAGGGTTTAGTCGAACTTAGAAAAGTGTGCGTCAAACTTGGAAAAGTGTAGTCCGAACTTTGAGAAGTGTGGTCGGAACTATGGAAATTAGGAGTCAAATTTGAAAAAGCTGTGGTCAAACTTGAAAAAAGTGTTTGGTCGAAACTTTGAGAAGTGTGGTTGAACTTCGAGAAGTGTGGTCGAACTGGGAAAAAGTGCTGAGTCAAACTTGAAAAAGTTGGTCGAACTTGGGAAAGTTGTAGTCCGGAACTTTAAGATGTTGTGATCGAACTTTAAAAAGTGTAGTCAAACTTGGAAAAGTGTGGTCAAACTTGGAAAAGTGTAGTCGAACTTTGAGAAAGTGTGGTCGAACTTGAAAAAGTGTGATCAAACTTGGAAAAGTGTGGTCAAAACTTGGAAAAGTGTGATCAAACTTTAAGAAGTTGTGGTCAACTTGGAAAAAGTGTGGTATAAACTTGAAAAGTTGGTCACAACTTGCAAAAGTGTGGTCGAACTTTGAAGAAGATGTGTCGAACTTGGAAAAGTGTGCGTCAAACTTTAAAAAGTGGTGGTTGCGACTTGGAAAAAGGTGGTTCAAACTTGCCGAAAAAGTGTTTTCCAAACTTTGGAAAAGTGTTGGTCAACTTTGAGGCAGGAAGTTCGTGGTCGGAACTTGGGAAAAGTGTGGTCAAACTTGGAAAAAGGTTGTCAAACTTGGAAAAGTGTGGTCGAACTTTGAGAAGTATGGTCAAATTTTGAGAAGTGTGGTCGAACTTGGGAAAGTGTGGTCAAACTTGGAAAAGTGTGGTCGAACTTGGAAAAGTGTGGTCAAACTTGGAAAAGTGTGGTCAAACTTGCGAAAAAGTGTGCGTTAAATTTTGAGGAGTTGTGTTTTTGGAACTTGGAAAAAAAAGTTGGTTAAACTTAAAAAAGTCTTGGTTCAAACTTGGAAAAGTGTGCGTCGAACTTTGAAGAAGTGTGCTTTTCAACTTGCGAAAATAAGTTGGTCCAAAAACTTGGGCAAAAGTGTGGTCAAACTTGAAAAGTGTGGTCGAACTTTTGAAAAGTCTGAACGAACTTGGAAAAGTTGTTGGTCAAACTTGGAAAAGTGTGGTCAAAGTTGGAAAAATGTGTTCGAACTTTGAGAAGTGTGGATCGAATTGGAAAAGTGTGCCAAACTTGGAAAAGGTTGGTCAAACTTGGAAAAGTGTACATCGAACTTTGAGAAGTCGGCTAGAACTTGGCAAATAAGTGATGGTCAAACTTTCGAAAAGTGTGGTTCAAACTTAGAAAAAGTGTGGGCTTTAAGAACTTTGAGAAGTTTGGGTTCGAATTTGGTAAAAGTGTGGTCGAACTTGGAAAAATGTGGTCAAACTTGGAAAAGTGGGGTCAAACTTGGAAAAGTGTTGTCTTCAAAACTTTTTTTTTTGAAAAAAGGGTGTATGAACTGGAAAAGTGTGGTTAAACTTGAAAAAGTGTTGCCGTTTTCCAAACTTGGAAAAAGTCACAGGTCGAAACTTTAAAAAAAGCTGTTAATTATAATAATAATAATATAGTAGGTCAAAATAATAAGAAATAATAATAATAATAGATAATAATGAAAAAATAATATAGATATAATGAAATAAATCATAATTAAATAATAATAGTACTAATATAAAACTGTATAGAAAAATTAATTTATCTGATAATAATATATAATACTCGAACTTGGGAAAAGT